>BQNB010003651.1:31459-43680 GCA_026074375.1 Tanacetum coccineum | reverse complement strand
AGTTTGGTTCCTAAAGCTTTTTCACTTGTTTAGTTCACAATATAATCTGACTCGTTCGGCTCATAAAAATATTAACTCGTGCGGGTCTCAAAGGAAACCAACTCGTTCGGTTCACAAAAAAACTTAACTAGTTCGGGTCTTAAGGGTAACCAACTCGTTCGGTTCCTAAAGGAGTAGACTCGATCGATTCATAAAGGGTATAAACTCGTTCGGTTCTTAATGACTTAGACTCGATCGGTTCACAAAGGGATTACACTCATTCGGTTCTCAATACTAATGCCTCGATCGGTCCACAAAGGGTGTACTCTCGTTCAGTTCACACAGAATTAGACTCGATCGGTGCACAAATGGATTACACTCGTTCGGTTCTCAATATTAATGACTCGATCGGTCCACAAAGGGTGTACTCTCGTTCGGTTCACACAGACTTAGACTCGATCGGTTCTCTCAGTGAATCACTTGTTCGATTTGTCTATAAAAGTTCAACATATATCATAGTTAAGAGCTCTCAGTTGTTACATATCATGAGAATATCAGTTAGGCACAATCAATACACTACTTGAACATATTATCATACATATTTTTCATGAAACGACCAGGCATTAATACGAAGACATATGATAATAACGTGATGCGATCAAAATCATATTAAAATGTTTCTAGCACCAACAAAGAAGCATAACATTACAATCCCACACAAAACCCATTAACATTTTTCAACATATTACATAAACCCTAATTTTCGATCCAATATATAGCAAGAATACATTCAAAACAAGACCAAATTCAAAACTGTTAAGAATGGATGTTCTACACTCCAAAGGTAATAAAACCCCTTATTCAATTTATGGTTTTATCAAGGTTCAATTTGGACGAACCCTAATTTGACAATTAGGGTTTATCGAGATCAAGACCAAGTAAAAACTTAATTTAAGTGAGACGTGAGAGGTTTGGAGCGTGGAGAACACTTTGATAATAATACCTTAAGCTTGAATTTATCTTGAAACGATGGATTGAGGTTACGATTGAGAGAGGGTGTGTGTGTGTATGTTTTGAGTGTGTGTGGGTGGTGTGAACAGTGATGAGGGATGAGGATGGGTGAAATATTTATTTAAGTTTAGATTATAACACATATAGTCCCTCACGTTTCATCTCCCTTTTATTTTGCCATTATAAGTTTTATAAGGTATATATTAGATAAACAAATAGCACTTATAGTCCCTAATATTTAAACTAGCATACCTATAGACTTAAGTTGGCAAGAATATTCCCTAAAGGCATAAACAAATAACACATTAGGCACATGTAAGCTAAAATTAATTAACTTTCCTTAAAGTGATGTTTTGTTATTGTGTAAAAACATTTTTCCCTTAAAACTCAATTTATTATGACGAAGAAATTTAACATTCTCTCCCCCTCAAACAATGACCCATTTTCTATCTAAAGAGTTGTAGTCGTTGTTTGAGAAGTCAAATGTCACTTGAAAAAAAACATATTTTCTGATGAAGGAATGTATATATTTTTGAGAAACAACAAACACCATAGCAAATAAGATTTCTCTTATTTTAATACATAAGCACACTGACACGTACACTTATGAAATATAGAAAGCACGGGTTGTGATGCAAGGTAATCACAAGCCTTTGCATGGTCAAAAAGTAGACCATGCCCGAGAATAAATTCCCGTTGAGAGGTCAAGTTTCCTTTTTGAAGCAATACTTGCCTTTAGCATGATGACCTGGTTGCTATCTGAAATAATAGCAAGCCATTTGGCATGTTTTGAAAACATTTGAACTTCTGCTAGAACTTCATTTACAGCATCGTATCATTATTGAATGACATTTCTAAGACTGTAAATGTTATCGATTTTCAGAAGACATGCCATTTTTACCTCTTTTTATATTTTCTCAGTTTTTAGTATTTTTCTTTGGTTTTTAAAATTTTATATTTTTGTATTTTGTTTTTATAAAAATTTTGAAAAATGAAAAATCTTTTTGGTTTTTATGGTTTTTAAGATATATACATATGATACAGGATATTTGAATAGGCACCATTCTATTCATCAACTTCATCTGCCAATTGTTTCAGAGTCTCCGGCGTAAAACTTCGCATTCCCAACTTGTTGATCAGAAATTCTATTCTATTTCGGCCAATAGCTTTAGTGAAGATGTCTGCCAGTTGATATTCCGTATTGACAAAGTAAAGTTCGATCACCCCATTCTCAACATGCTCCTTGATAAAGTGAAATCTGATGTCTATATGCTTGGATCTAGAATCTTGAACGTTGTTGCAGCATAAGGCAATAACGCTTTTGTTATCACACTACATTGGAATTTTATTGAATCCAAAGCCATAGTCGGTAAGCAGTGATCTCATCCAAAGGATTTGAGCACAACAGCCGGACAAATCAATATATTCAGCTTCCGTACTGGATATCGCAGCGCTTTTCTGCCTTTTAGACGACCAGCTAACAAGTCTATCACCTAAAAGGTACGTACTACCAGAAGTGCTACGGCGTGTATCTTGACAACCAGCATGATCCGCATCTGCAAATGCTGTTAGAGCAATCGAAGAATTCTTCGGACACCATAGACCCTGATGTACAGTTCCTTTTAGATACTGAAAGATCTTTTTTACCGCATTTAAGTGCTTTTCGGCTATGGTAAAAAGGATCTTTCGGTATCTAAAAGGATCTTTCGATATCTAAAAGGATCTTTTGGTATCTAAAAGGAACCGTACATCGGGGTCTATGGTATCTAAAGGATTCTTCGATTGCTCTAACAGCATTTGCAGATGCGGATCATGCTGGTTGTCAAGATACACGCCGTAGCACTTCTGGTAGTATGCAACTTTTGGGTGATAGACTTGTTAGCTGGTTGTCTAAAAGGCAGAAAAGCGTTGCGATATCCAGTACGGAAGCTGAATATATTGCTTTGTCCGGCTGTTGTGCTCAAATCCTTTGGATGAGATCACAGCTTACCGACTATGGCTTTGGATTCAATAAAATTCCAATGTACTGTGATAACAAAAGCGCTATTGCCTTATGCTGCAACAACGTTCAACATTCCAGATCCAAGCATATAGACATCAGATTTCACTTTATCAAGGAGCATGTTGAGAATGGGGTGATCGAACTTTACTTTGTCAATACGGAGTATCAACTGGCAGACATCTTCACTAAAGCTCTTGGCCGAAAAGAAATTCTACTTATCATTACGGCGTAGATAGCAACTGATTCAGACATCTCTCCTATAAGCTCTTGGCCGAAATAGAATCAAATTTCTGATCAACAAGCTGGAATGCGAAGTTTTACGCCGGAGACTCTGAAACAATTGGCAGATGAAGTTGATGAATAGTAGTGGTACCTATTCAAATATCTTGTATCATATGTATATATCTTAAAACCATAAAAAACAAAAAGATTTTTCATTTTTCAAAATTTTATAAAAACAAAATACAAAAATATAAAATTTAAAAACCAAAGAAAAATTTAAAAAATGAGAAAATATAAAAAGAGGTAAAAATGGCATGTCTTCTGAAAATCAATAACATTTATGGTCTTAGAAATGTTATTCAATAATGATACGAGTCTGTAAATAAAGTTCGAGCAAAAGTTCAAATGTTTTCAAAACATGCCAAATGGCTTGCTATTATTTCAGATAGCAACCCGGTCATCATGTTAAAGGCAAGTATTCCGTCAAAAAGGAAACTTGACCTCTCAACGGGAATTTATTCTCGGGCATGGTCTACTTTATGACCATGCAAAGGCTTGTGATTACCTTGCATCACAACCCGTGCTTTCTATATTTGAAAAATGAAAAATCTTTTTGGTTTTTATGGTTTTTAAGATATATACATATGATATAGGATATTTGAATAGGTATCACTACTATTCATCAACTTCATCAGAAAATATGTTTTTTTTCAAGTGACATTTGACTTCTCAAATAACGACTACAACTCTTTAGATAGAAAACGGGTCATTGTTTGAGGGGGAGAGAATGTCAAATTTCTTCGTCATAATAAATTGAGTTTTTAAGGGAAAAAGGTTTTTACACAATAACAAAACATCACTTTAAGGAAAGTTAATTAATTTTAGCTTACATGTACCTAATGTGTTATTCGTTTATGCCTTTAGGGAATATTCTTGCCAACTTAAGTCTATAGGTATGCTAGTTTAAACATTAGGGACTATAAGTGCTATTTGTTTATCTAATATATACCTTATAAAACTTATAATGGCAAAATAAAAGGGAGATGAAACGTGAGGGACTATATGTGTTATAATCTAAACTTAAATAAATATTCCACCCATCCTCATCCCACGTCACTGTTCACACCACCCACACACACTCAAAACACACACCACCACCACTAGCCCCCCCCCCCCCCTCCACCCAAAACCCACTCCCCCATTCCGAAACCCACTCAACCCTACACAACCCTCAAAATTACAAACAACACCCCTATTAACACACTCACCCACACACCATAACCCACACCCTCTACCAGTCAAAAACAACTACAATCACAATCACCACCCCACCAATACCCAAAACTTTAATACCTATATATACTCAAGATCAACCCCCCCCACCCTATCACACCTTTCAAAAATACCCAATTTCTATACACTCCCTCCACAAAACCCCTAAAATCACAAATGACAATAAAATCAAATACAACCAACACAAACAATTACCCCCCCAACTTTAAACTTAACATATAATCCCCCCCATACTACATTTAAAATATACTTCTCTACCTAACATCATAACTAAATATCACTCCCAAAAACCCATAAAAATCACTCCAACCTAAACAAACACATACTACTACAACCATCCATCATAAACAATCCCCCACACCTAACATCACACATAACACTAATATACAATCAAATATCCACCCATAAACACAATAACATAACCACCCCAATATCTCACATACCACACACATCACAACATATCCCACTCTCTAACACTCCCCAACACCCCCCCACTGTCATATCTACGTACACCTTCTCCACCTACATCCAAAAACACTCCCCCACCTCCCCAACCCCCAATTGTGCCCGCACCACCAACCTCCAACCCCCACCTACCCAACCCTCAACCAGTGTGTGTCATCTGCATACATCTCCTCCCGTGCATCTCAGTTATGATCGTCCCTCCTAAACACAGATCTACCAATCACCCTTCTCCACACCTCTTCCTCACTAACCCATCTACACACCTCACATCCCAACCCACCCACTCCTACCCCCCCCTAAACCCCCCCCCCCCCCCCCCCCCCCCCCCCCCATTAACCTCCTCCCAAACTACTCCATCACGTATGTAAGGTGTCTTTCACATATACCCACAATCTGACAATTCGTATTCCCCAACCCTGTGTCACCAGTTCTTATTGCCCTCCTACCCCTTATGACGTCGCCATGTCTTCTCCCACAACATCACAACCCACCCCAATCAAACCACTCACCATCCAGCATCGCTACCCCCCTACACCCTTATACACTCCAAAACCACCATGAACTGTGTCTAACAAATACCCCACCCAACCCCATCTACTCTGACACTCATATAGATGATGTCTGCACAGTGAATTTCCAACTACACTGTCCCCAGACTACTCGCATTCTCCATCACATACTTCTAAGGTATCCTCCCACCCATACCTTCCAAACAAGAGTACTGTACCTTCAAACCCACTAACCTAATCTCACGAACTACCTCTGACTACGCATATCACACCATGTTTGTATCACTAGTACTCTAGTGTGTACTCTCCTATACCACAGAACTACACTCCCGCATCTCCCCTGCTATCCACACACTACAGTCAGCTATATAATTACCCTCTGCACAAAGAAACTCACTGTCTTGTCCCAACCTCCCCAGATGTGTGTACAGATCCTGAATCTCCCTCTACACCCCCTACACCTTTGCGCTCCACCATCCTCCTCTACCCATACTCCTCCAACTCAATACACCACTCCCTTCAAAGTGCACACGAAGAATCTCTACCCCTCTCATAATCACGACCTCTAATCATCTCTCGTACCTTCGCTCCACTGCTCATCGTCAACAAGATCTTTCCCACTTTCTATAAGTGATGTGAATATCTTCCATAGTAAAACAGATTCTCCTCTGTTTGTACTCACAGCGCACAGATATATAACCTAGTTACACATAACATTAGATAAGCATAATAAGTGTACGTTAAGAGTATTTCTCCTCTGCTGTTACTCTCTCATAGTGTACATCTGTCGTGTTAAGAAGTGTACTGACTATGTGTGAATGTGTCATGCCTAGTGTATCTCTATTTCATCCCCCCTAACCCCCATCTACGCTCCCCATAAATTCATCATCCTCGCTCCTCATTGTGCTCAGACACACCCTCGTTCCCTTACACAACCACTCATTAGTCACATAGCCGTCTCAATAATACTGTAGAATGACCTCCCCAATCAACTCTGAACCATACCCTACTCTATCTAACGCTGCTTCGTATGTTGTAACATACCTCCACTCCTCTATGCTACAGCCAAGTATGAGTCCCATTATTGATGTGTTGTATTCGCTGTTGTCACTCTTAACTTTAGACAAATTCTCATCATCTCAGAGTGAAGTGTGTGTCAATGTAAGATAGAAGATCACGTTCTCTCCTAACCTCACCATATATACTGTAAACCGCTACTACCTAATGTCATATCTCACTAGTGTTTGGACCTAATTGTAAGAATTGTTGTGTGTCCCAAATCCACCCTCGTAACGTGCTCTGTGATACACTTATCTATCCACCCTATAATACACAACTAATACCCAGTGATCCCGGAGAGATAGTATTTGTCACAGAGGCATCTACACTAAATCTGTTCAACTCCAGAATTGACAGCAATCTACTAATAATTACACAAGTACTATATACCATAATTGCCGACACTATACTATATCTGTAATTGTATCTCCTAGTCTAGACGAATGTGTTTTGTGATGTGTCCCAAGAAAGAGTTTACGCACTATGTACTCACCTCCTCAGCTCATGACAGCCATGTACTCTATTGTTTAAGTCCTGATATGTAAAATACATATAGGAAAAGATATAGTAAGTTAGTGCCGATCTTCTAGTACGTAGAATAACTTCATGATAGTGTACTATTCACTGAGTAACCCGTAATCAAAACCCTTGAAAATTCTTGCCCAATAGGATGGTTTGGGATCGCCAAACTGTCAATGAGGCCATGTGGGTGTGGGGTGAAGTGGGAGTTATGATTTTTGGCTTGGTCTTGCAGGTTTAAAGCCAAAACGACAATGAACAGTTGTCTGGGTATATTTGGCGGGAAAAACGGGAAAGATATACAGTACTTTAAAGTTTTGAGGGTTGCCACAAAAAGCCCCTCAACTCTTACTTGTCCCTTGCAAACTTCGTCCTTGTGTTGATATAGGTTTGGGAGTTTGGCAGGTTATACCCCTGAGGCATATTTGGGTGTTTACAAGGTTAGTCCTTTTGTTATATAACTTTAGGGGTTTGGCAGAATTAGCCCCCTAAAGTTATATATGGCATAATTACAACTTCAGTCCTTGTAGTATTTATCCTTGTTATACAACTTTAGGATTTGGAAAATTTGGTCCCTAAAGTTGTATTTTCTTTGACTTGATGACTTCTTGGCTTTGACTTTGTCGGGGTTGACTTTGATGTTTGTTGACTTTGGCTTCGATTTGACTTTGTCTTTTTCACGCTTTTCCATTCCGTGCTCGGTTTTGTCTGTTTTTGCTTGATTTTTCATCCTTTTGTCGGATATCCGTTTCCTGCACAATATAAATGAAAACATACAAATACAAAGTATTTTTGGTACGTTTTTGGTCATTTTAGTCCGGTTTTAATGGAAAAGGGTATGTGTAATTAAACGCATACCATGGTCGTTCTCATATCTTGTGCTATTGATCTATGAAGTAACGCCCTCAGATATTCAACATTTTGCTGCTACCCAGATTTGGGGGTGTTGCAGTTCAAGACCTATTTTGGTTTGAGCCTTAAGGGATTATTGATAAAGTAGGAGTTATATGGTCATGGTTAGTGCTTCTCCTTACCTGCCTAAGATGGTGATTTTTGTCTTTTAAAACTGACTCACGTTCTTATTTTCATTACCTTTGCACCATGTTATCAGACCTATATTCATACCGATTACTCACTACAAACGAAACTCTACTGTAGTACGGTTCTTGGTTTTTGTCTTTCAGAACTAATACCAGTTTTTATGTAGCAAGTGTTGTCCATGACAAGAGATCAAGTCATGGATACATGCAGTTATCAAAAAGTGATAAGTTGGCTTTCTAAAGTTAGTGTGGTAGTCAAGTTTGAGTGGAAATTAAGAACAATAGATAATCACCTTGATATGGTTCAATTACTAGTTTGAATAGAAAGTTGTGTGTTTAAGTTTGAGCTTACCAGTCACAAGAATTCATGAATCATTCTAGTTCAAAGTTCAACCATAGTCACACACTCTCACATACATCAAAGTTGGTACCACGAGCCCGAAAGAATATTCCATTATTGTCTATAATGGTTGACATTAATAGGACTATTGAAGGACGAGAGCAAGATAAGATAGGAGTGGGGCAGTTGTACAAAAACTTAAATATGCTCTGTTCTTCTATACTTATATATGAATTCTACAGTAGCTCTATTCTTTTTCTATTTTCTTTAACTTTTATATATGTACACACTAAAATGTTTGGACTTATATTAAGTTGGTAATCATCTACTCAAGGGAGGCTTAGACTTAGCTAATTACTGACAGTTTGCTTATCAAGCACATGATATTAAAGCTAGTCATGAAGTTATTTAGGTTAATCTCTAGTTTAAAACATGTGTTTTTCCGTAGTATACCTCCTTTTTCTTTGTATGTTGATTGTTTTGAGAGCAAAGAAGAGCTTATTTTAGATAGAAAAGATGAATTATCTGTCCAAGGCTTTCAGTTGTTACTGCGCATATGATGGTCAAAGTAATCAGATATCCTTATAGTCATAGTTAAGCGTCCTGTATTGATGAGAATAGTAGTGACTTGTGACATTATCGCGTTACATGATGCATACTGTCTATAGGTGGAAAGTCCGGTGGGCTGGGTAACATGTTATAACTTAAAATGGGTAATATTTATACAGGTGGAAGAGGGTCGGGTGGGGTTGGCCTAAACAAAATTTTAAGACCTTTTTTTATCTTTGGACGAAATGTGAAAAACAGAGTTTAACAATGTTTTTTGTTTCATTGATTTGAGTTTCTATAATTTTGTCGGTGTGATGTCGTATAAAACGAATTTAATGCAGTATGTTACTAACGTTGATCATAATATTGATTTAGGCTAGATTTTGACTTGCGAATTTATTTTCTAAATTGACTGATTTATATGATTTTTGTCTGTGATGTGGTATATAAAGGACTATAATGCAGTATGTTAGTAAGGCTGATCATATGATAAATTTAGGATAGATTTTGACTTGCTTCGTCTTTTGCTAAATTAATTGAGTTTGTATGATTTTTGTCTGTGATCATATGATCATTGTTGAACATGAACATTGTTGATGTGTAATGCATAACCCAGGCCAGCTTAAAGTTCATTCAGGTGGTGTATTATGGAAGAAACAAGGAGGTGGTAAGGCTGTTGAAGTCGATAAGTCTGATATCTCAGCTCTTACCTGGATGAAAGTTCCTCGCACTAATCAGCTTTCCGTTAGAACTAAGGATGGTTTGAAGCACAAGTTTAATGGTTTCCATGACCAGGTGTGTCTCTTTTATTACATATTAGTTACAACTTTTGATTTGACGCGTCTGATATAGAACACAACTGAAATCTACCTATTCATAAGATTAAGTCTAAGTTGCTACCCGCGTTGTTTATTATAAACCTGACACATGATTCTGGTATGCCAAACAGGACATCTTACCGTAAGGAATGATGTTTATAGCTTTGGGGTTGTTCTTTTAGAGCTGTTAACGGGAAGGTCGGTCGACAAGACAAGACCAACAAAAGAACAAAGCTTATTTGATTGGGCTTGACCCAAACTAAAAGACAAGAAAAAATGGTTACTAATTATCGACCCAAGGCTAGAAGATCAGTACTCAATAAGAGCAGCTCAAAAAGCTTGCAGCTTATCATACTACTGTCTAAGCAACAACCATAAAGCAAGACCATTAATGACTGATATAGTCGAGACTTTAGAGCCTTTACAAGGCAACTGCACAGGTGATGCTGCTATAACATTCATTTCTCCCCTGACTGGCCGTGGCAGTGCAAGTGGCGGATACACAGAGTATTAGTCGGGTCGTAGGTATGTCTAGACGGTCAGTAGTGGTGGCGGGTGTCGCTCTTTTAACCCGAGTTGTTCTCCCCAAACCAGTGCTTGTTAGGTTAGACAGTCAAGGTCAAAATACAAATGTCGTCCATGCGGCGGTGGTTGCTCAGAATACATGATGATGGTGGCAGGTGTGGGGTCTGAAATTGGAATTGCTTGCCTGTACTAATGCAGCGTGTTAAGTTAGACATGGCGATGGTTACTCAAAATACATGATAACGGCGATGGGTGTGGGGCCTGAAACTGGAATTACCTTCCTGTAACTAGCGCAGCGTGTTGAGTTAGACATGACAGTGGTTACTCAGAATACATGATGACAGTAGTGGGTGTGAGGCTTGAAACCGGAATCGCCTTCCTATAACTACCGCTGCAGCGTGTTGATTTAGATTCAGGAACATCAAACACAATAGCCGGTTTTGTTGTTTTGTTTACATGCTATAGTTGATTTTTGTAGATAGTTCCATAGTTGTTGTGTAGGCTTCTGATATGTCCTTACCTGTGTACTTTTGTGAAAATGCTAATGCAGGTTGCTTAGTTGCAATTATATTTTATATTTTCTCATTGATTTGTGTTTTACCATGTGTGCTTAACTTTTTTATTGTAACAATGACAGATATGGAAAGTACTACCTCTTCACATGTCTGTATGGATAATGCGCAATATTATCCATTTCAATAATCTAGCCAACGAGGTGAGCCATCCTCTGTTTTCATTATAGTAAGTATAGTTATTTTCTTTGGTTTGTGACACAAAAATATATATTCTAGTGCATTATAGTCTTATATTCTATTGCATTATAATTATATTCTACTGCATTACTGTTATATTTTATTGCATTGCAATATTTTATCTAATGCAATATAACTGCAATAAACAATAATGTGGTATAATATAAGACTGTAATGCAGTAACAACTGTAATACATTACATTTTTAGTGCATTATAGTTATATGATACTGCGTTACTATTATTTTATATTCTACTAGTTATTTGTTAATGCATTAGAGTATATTACTGTAATGTAAAAAATTATATGCTACATTGCACTAATAAAAATTATAGTTAAATGCTACTGCATTACTGCTATTTTATATTCTACTACATTACAGTTATTTGTTAGTGCATTACAATATATAATTGTAATGCAAAAAATTATATATTGTAATGCACTAACAACATACATTGTGATGCGGTAAGCTAATTAATTTTTTTTTGGTTTTTTTTTAAATTCAAGAAATAAAATATGCTTTAAGAGACAACTTGTTGAGATCTAATCAGTTGTTAGCCTATATTGATTACAAGTTGAAAATAGCTTTGATGGGGATAAGCATAGTTGAGCACTTCTACTATTAAAGTCACTGCATTTTATTTCTATTTGCCTTAATATTTTGTCATGACATTGAGGTGCCACTCATTGTGCTCGGTAGGAACATGCTTCATGGACCATTGAAAGATGCAACATCACCAGTTTTGACCTTGCATGTTTATGACAACAATGTTAATAGAGAGGCGATTGCAATAGCTTTGGCATACCTTTATGGAAATCACCTTAAACTTGATGACGGTAATGCATTCGTTGCTGCTGCTACGTCATTTCTTGACCTTCAGGTATCCCTATTTATGAATTATACAGTAATTTCTGGTTCTTGTGTTGGTAAAAGGTAAAGACAATAATTTTGAGACTGAATTGCTTTTTATTGAAAGCAACAAACTTGTCATCTAGTCGGTTGTCATATATGCATCATTTCAATATTGTACTCAATTTCTCATCAGATAGATGATGAGGATTTTATACACTATTTTTGGGTTATTTAACCCCCTAAATCATGCAAATATGCTCAGATTATGTGCTTAATCATTTGTTTT
>BQNB010003651.1:9201-25556 GCA_026074375.1 Tanacetum coccineum | reverse complement strand
ATATGCTTTTTCTTCTTTAGAAAAAGCAAGTTGTTCATTTTCTAAAATAATTCATTTCTCTTTTCTCTCTCAATTCTCTCTTATCTTTCTCTCTCTAAAAGTTCAACTCACTCTCTTTCTCTTTTCTATTTTGATTCGTGTATGTTATATGTTATGAAGTGAATACGGGATCCTACAAAATTTTACTACATTAAATTGTATATTTTAATGCATCACAGTGTAAATTTTACTGCATTAAATTATATATTTTACTAGCATCACATTTTAAATTTTACTGCATTGAATTGTATATTTTACTGCATCAATTATAAATTTTACTGTATTAAATTGTATATTTTACTGCATCACAGTGTATAATTTACTGCATTAAATTGTATATTTCACTTCATAAGTGTAAATTAAACTGCATTAAATTGTATATATTTTTCTGCATCACATTGTAAATTTAACTACATTAAATTGTATATTTTAATGCATCACAGTGGAAATTTTACTGCATTAAATTGTGTATTTTACTAGCATCACATTGTAAATTTTACTGCATTAAATTGTATATTTTACTGCATCAATTATAAATTTTACTGCATTAAATTGTATATTTTACTGCATCACAATGTATAATTTACTGCATTAAATTGTATATTTCACTTCATCAGTGTAAATTTTAATGCATTAAATTGTATATTTTTCTGCATCACATTGTAAATTTAACTACATTAAATTGTATATTTTACTACATACTGCACTAAAATTGTATATTTTACTGCATCATAGAGCAAATTTTACTGCATTAAATTTACAATTTTAATGCAGAAAAATTTAGAATTTAATGCACTAAAATATACAATTTAATGCAGTAAAATTTACACTGATGAAGTAAAATTTAGAATTTGATACATTAAAATATACAGTTTTGATGCAGTAAAATTTAGAATTTGATGCACTAAAATATACAATTTAATGCTATAAAATTTTACACTGTGATGCAGTAAAATTTACTTAGTGATGCAGTAAAATATACAATTTAATGCAGTTAAATTTATAATATGATGCACTAAAATATACAATTTAATGCAGTAAATTTTACACTATGATGCAGTAAAATTCACATAGAGATGGAGTAAAATATACAATTAATTGTAGTAAAATTTACACTATGATGCAATAAAATAGTTAATTTAATGCAGTATAATTTAATGCAATAAAATTTGCACTATGATGCAGAAAAATATACAATTTTAATCCAGTAAAATTTACATTTTGATGTAGTAAAATATACAATTTAATGTAGTAATATTTAAAATGAGATGCAGTAAAATATACAATTTAATAAAGTAAAATTTACAATGTGATGAAGTAAAATAAACAATTTAATGCAGTAAATTTTACACTGTGATGCAAAAAAATTTACATAGTGATGCAGTAAAATATATAATTTAATGCAGTAAATTTTACAATGTGATGTAGTAATATATACAATTTAATGCAGTAAAATTTTCACTGTGATGCAGTAACATATACAATTTAATGCAGTAAAATTTACATTGTGATGCTGTAAAATATATATTTTAATGTAGTAAAATTTACACTGTGATACAATAAGATAAATAATTTAATGCGCTAAAAGTTACAATTTGATGCAGTAAAATTTACATTGTGATGTAGCAAAATTTACACTGTGATGCAATAAAATATACAATTTAATGTAATAAAACTTACAATATAATGCAATAAAATATATAATTTATTGTAGTATAATTTAATTTAGTAAAATTTGCACTATGATGCAGTAAAATATACAATTTTAATGCAGTAAAATTTAGAATTTGATGTAATAAAATATACAATTAATGTAGTAACATTTAAAATGTGATGCAGTAAAATATACAATTTAATGCAGTAATTTTTTTTTACTGTGATGCAATAAAATTTACTTAGTGATGCAGTAAAATAAACAATTTAATACAGTTAAATTTATAATATGATGCACTAAATTATACAATTTAATGCAGTAAATGTTACACTATGATGCAGTAAAATTTACATTGTGATGCAGTAAAATATATAATTTAATGCAGTAAAATTTATGATTTGATGCAGTAAAATATACAATTTAATATAGTAAAATTTACAATGTGATGCTAGTAAAATATACAATTTAATGCAGTAATATTTATACTGTGATGCAATAAAATATATAATTTAATGTAGTATAACTTAATGCAGTAAAATTTGTACTGTGATGCAGTAAAATATATAATTTAATGTAGTAAAATTTATAATGTGATGCAGTAAAATATACACTTTGATCCACTAAAATTTACAATCTCATCTACTAAAATATACAATTTAATGCAATAAAATTTACAATGTGATATAGTAAAATATATAATTTAATGGAGTAAAATTTACACTGTGATGCGGTAAAATATATAATTTAATGCACTAAAATTTATGATTTGATGCAGTAAAATATATAATTTATTGTAGTAAAATTTACAATGTGATACTAGTAAAATATACAATTTAATGCAGTAAAATTTACACTGTGATGCAATAAAATATACAATTTAATGTAGTATAATTTAATGCAGTAAAATTTGCACTGTGATGCAGTAAAATATATAATTTAATGCAGTAATATTTGCAATGTGATGTAGTAAAATATACAATTTAATGTAGTAAAATTTATAATGTGATGCAGTATAATATACACTTTGATCCACTAAAATTTACAATCTCATCTATTAAAATATACAATTTAATACAATAAAATTTACAATGTGATACAGTCTAATATATAATTTAATGCAGTAAAATTTACACTGTGATGCAGTAAAATATATAAATTAATGTAGTAAAATTTACAATTTGATGCAGTAAAATACAATTTAATGTAGTAAAATTTACAATGTGATGCTAGTAAAATTTACAATGTGATGCATTATAATTTACATTGTGATGCGGTGTTTCGTACTAAAATTAGATAATAAATTTATTTAAATATTTTTTTATAAAGGTAAAATGTATTAAATAAAAATAAAAGTTATTTACAAGAAAATAGACCAAGAAAAGTATTAATTAGGACAACCCCCTAAAAAGACCAAACTTGTCTAGAAATAAAAGTGGACAGTGACAAGCCCATTCTAATACAAAATGACCGATAACCAAACTACTAATGACAATAACCACAATGACAAAATAGGAATTAACATACAAACTAATAATATCAAAGACTAAGACTCTATACTCAACACTATTCATAAGCAAAATGAAGATCTCAATCATTTGTGGATCTTGTTGCTTGGGTTTCTTGGATGTTGGCAATGTATGTTGGTCGTCCTGGAGTCATGGCTTCCGTTCTCTCCACATACACCACACATCCTAGAGTCATGGCTTCAATTCTCTCCACATATACCACATGTCCTTCTCTTGGAAAATTCTTCAGCATATACTTCGGCTATTAGACATAAAAACATTAAAATCTTGTGGTGGCAGTGCACCAACTTGTGGCTTTATGGCCTTGTGATGAAACCGTCTGTAAATTGAAGGGTGACCGTCTTTTCTGTAATCCATAAGTCTGGTAATGTTAAGAAAAGTCTTCATCACTCGCAGCACACTGTCGAAAGCTTGCATCTTTAGAGGGTAATTAGTCAAGTGACTTGTATTGAAGATTGGTTCGGTTTCTTTGTGACACTTTCCTCCTGAATTCCACTGCCCTCCCCTGCATACAATGAATATATAATCAATGCATCTCTAAACAGAACAAAAAAACAAGAACAACCAAGATTACTTTATCAACGCACGTATTTTATGAAAGCCAACAAGCATAAAGATATAATGTACCTAAAGTGAGAGATTGCATATCCCATAAAGATAACTTGAGTTTTCCTGCTGGCAATGTTGTTATCTACCCATTTCGCCCATGTAGAAAGAGCTCAGGTGTATGCATCAAGAACCTATGAATTTACGATCTAGTAACAATGACATGCAAAATGAGTGTTGAATAAGAAGCTGCATGACTTCTTCACCTTACGACCTTGAAGTTCTACATGTAATTCTGCAACTTTTCTTTGTACTGTGCTAAGGTCCCGTAGTAATCGTATCAAGTCATAGCCACTATTTAAGTCGTCCTGATTAAGAAACCAAATTTCATAAAAGACATAATGCAAGCTTTAGCTATTTTAAGTTCTTGTAAGACCAATATTAACGAAATCAAATCTTAAGGACTCAAACATAATACACATTTAAAACACTAGATGATAGCAATTAATTTGGCCGAATTAGACACTTTAGATCATTCATTCAGTAGCACATCACATTCTTTATAATATGTAATTCTGAATCTATAAAGAAAACAGAATTTAAGTAGTCAGAATCACTAGTTTAACATGCCTTTGGGATCACACACCACACACAACCGTAATCAGGTTTTATCACCTCGATATGCAATATCATAAGATGCAAAAGCATACTAAGTTAACAAATATATGTACCATACATATTCATCTCTATCATTTTCCACTGTTCTCACTTTCATTATGTTGATCTAATAATTTAACTTCTAAAGTACCTAATGAAGAACCACTATCGGCCCAAATTGCATCACCTAGGGTCTAAACAGACCTTTTCATTTTTTATAACACATGAACGCAACAATATCTAATATAAAGTAATCGCATAATAATACATGAACCCTAAAGCTAGAAAATCATTCAAATCTCTTGACCTCATGATAATTCACATATAAAAAACGTACCTGAGACGGAGGAGGCCTAAATCTAGAATAACTGAGATCCGTAGCTAGGTAGTTTGATTTATACATTATATTTAATAATAATTAATTTATTACCTGGAGGGATTTATACATTCTGAAGCCAGGTAGTTTGATGGGTAAAAAAATCAGGCCTTTGATGACTTCCATAAATTCTATCTTGAGGAACTCCATATCTTCACCAGGCTCCACACTCATCAACAATTTCACAAGAATTGAAAAAGTAATCTGTGTCACAATTAGTCATCTTGGTGAGTATATCGAGAGGGTGAAACATGTTTTTGTTTATCTATTAATGCACTATTTGGAGACTTATGCGGGAAATATTTTAGTTAAGATCAACTACGGATGTGTAAGCTATAAGATCCAGCTTTAAGCCACTTAAAAAAAATAATTAAGGTCAAACTTATTAAGGTTAGATCTATCTGATCATTATGTATTTGTCATATATATTACCGAGTTTCTTTTGTCAGTTACTTGTTGACAAAATCATTGTTGAAACAGGCACATTATGTGGGTAAGCTCGTTAGTGGAAAAGTGTTTGATAGCGGCTATAATCGTAGCAAGCCTCTCACTTTCCGTATTGGCGTTGGTGAGGTAATTCATACTTAGTTGCTTGTTTCATGTTGCTTATAACTAGTTTTAAGGGATTGCTTATCTACTGCAACTGAATTTAACTTATTTGATTACTTGTGGCTGACCAAAGTTGCTTTTAAGCAGACAATCCCAAACACTCTATTAGTACTAGAGTTTTGGAACTGTGTTTTCAAAGTGTTAACAAGTGAGTGAAGGATGGGATCAATGTATTCTAGGCAGAGATGAACCTACTATAATTAACATGAACCTATTGCATCACTTCAATAGGTTTAATCAGAAAACAATTTAATCAACAAGTACTAATGTTTATAAAGAAGACTTGCTTATTTTCAATTCCCATATGAACTGTGTAAAATATGTGTTTTGCAAATTCTTTACTGTCAGTAGGGAACTGTCCATCAGTATAATGGTCGATTCTTATAGCATCAGCCTTCACTTGTTCGTCTCCATTTGCAATCTCTAAATGAAAAAAATTAACGTTTATACCATGGCCTTAACAAAATTTATAGAACACAACTCATGTCGGGTTAAAGGGTAAACTAACCTTTTACTACAAGCTGGCACATGCATCTAACAATACCCGCAATTGAAGAACTATCAGCTCCACCCGAGAGTGGAAGAAGGTAAAAAAGAACAGCCATAAACTATGTGTACTGATTTTTGTAGGTAAAAAAGAACATCTTACAAGCTTAGACTATATATGCAGTATTTTTACAAAAGGAATGAATGCAAAAGAAACTTGATAGTGACAAAAACAATTTCAAACTAAAACTGAGCCTCACAAAACTTTCGCCAAGCTGATTAACTAATATTAAAGCAAGAAAAATCTTCCCCTAATCATCATTGAGTTTTACAAACAATACTGGATCATCATACAAGCTTGTAAATCTAATGCATTAGATATAAAACCCATACCTCAACGCGAAAGTAGTCTCCATAGGGAACATCCTTGATCTCTTGTGATGTCTTCACAACCAAATGACTGGCACGAATAAAGTTGGAAAACAATTAAAATGATGCATAAAAATGTAAATTAATATTGAAACAATATGACGAAATGAGACTTGATGAATAAGAAGTGGTCTATAATGGATTATAAGTCAAACAAGACATTATAAAAGTTTGTGAGTAGTCGATAGTTGCATTTCTTTCTTACAAAACGAGAACCGACCTGTATTTCTTTGACAGTGTATCGTTCCAGTAAAGTCTTCTTTTCTTTTTTTGTAAGTACCTGGTGCTCAGGAACTAAAACATGATCTTTAACATTGATCAACAACTCTGGCTCCTGTATTTTAAGAAATATGTTAAAAAGAGTACCAATATTAGTAATTGAGGTGAAATTACAACTGGTTGACTTTTTAATGGGTCAATTAGCTCTGGTTACTCGAATGGGTCAAAAGGGAATAAAAAATTAGCTTAAAAGAATGTGAGTCAACTGAGTCGAGAGGCGCCCACACGGATGCAGTACAGGATGATGCACAGAAAGGCAGACTTCTACCTTCTTACCTAGAATGACTGATCGTGCCAATAATTTGTATACAGTATAATCTTTCCATTATTATATAGAAGGGTTTGGATCATGCTTTTGTCACAGTATCATCCTATCATGTAATACAGGTTCTTGTGATTAAAATATGTGTCTAAACAAGATCATATATGTGCAGAACTATACGGCATTTGGTACAATCAACAAATTCAATGTACGTTACTTTATGACATTGGACCTTAACAATATAGTATCGGGTAGAACAGTAGCAACAACAACCAAAGTGTGGGTCCCATTATGTTTATGTGAAAGAAATATATACAGATAAAAACCTTGCAAAAACTTTACGTGATCTATAAGATGATTCAGTGGTACCAAAACTTGCAGATATACCAGAGAGAACATAATTTGAAAAACAAATAAGGTAACCAAAACTTTTTTTTCAGAATGATTAGAAAAATATCTTTATGAATAATGTTCTTATGGGTCAATTCAATGGTCAAGACGAGTGCACACTATAATGTTCTAAAACACATGTAAAGCATTTGGTAGCTATCTCACTCATGCAGGTTCGAGCAAATGGTGTCAGATTTTCTCGGACAACAAGTATTGCTCAGGAAATATTCTTTGATTTTATACGGAACTTCAACGCCTTTTCTGCCCATATACCATCATTAGTATCCTGAATATGTCACAATATGTTCTAATTACTCTGGTTAATAAAGATGTTACCTTACTACATCTTCAATAAGCGTGTCCTAGTCGATAGATCTATTTGTGGCAACCCATTGCTTAGTTTGAGGCTTTAATGATGGAAATTTCATCAAATGCTCAGGAAAATGGTTAGTGATCTTCAGTTTAATGGTTCTAGCAAAATCTTCTAACTTTTCTAACATCACCCACATTGGTACTATGTTGTGTGTACCAACTTCATGAATCGACACACAATCAGATACCCTTTTGCTTATTTCTTTTTTCCAGCCATGAATTTCCCTTAATGGTGCAAAATCAGTAACCAAAAGTGAAGCTTCACATTCTCTTAGAAAGTTAGGAATGGTATCAGTCGCTTCTCCCTACATCAAACAAACATCTTTATTATCTAATTAAGTTTAGACACTTACTGCATCATAGTTTAATATTTACTGCATCACAATGAAAAAAACTACTAAAAGCAATTCAAAAGTAAACAAAATTATACGTAATACAGTGCAATAAATATGATGCATAAGTAATAACAGTTTGACAACTTAGACACTTACTGCATTATAGTTTTACTAACAACTGCGTCGCAATCATATTGATATCACTGCATCATAATTTTAGCAGCAAATTCATCAAAATGTGTATGAACAAGTGGTGCATCACAGTACAAAACTACCGTATCATAGTTATAAAATTTCATGTAGACATTTTATCAAACACTTGGTGGTGTGCAGGTTCCTTATTCATGTTTTTCATTTAGTTTTTCTCTCAAATTCGTTCTAGATGTAGTGAAAAACTTGACATGCTCTAACTAACTCCCAAACTTTGTATAAGCGATTCAGAAGATAACAAACCAATTGTAACTTTCATCAAAAATTCAATTTGTCAAACAAGATATTAAAATCTTATTATCATTATTCGTAGATGATGAACTAGCTATTCATGATGAAAACACGCTACCTATCGAATAATTTAAGAATAAGGTGGAAAATGGTGGAGAATTAGGAGGAGAAGATGGTGGAGACGGTGGAGAGACGGTGGTGAGATCGATGGTCATCGGTGGAGAAGATGGTGGAGACGTGAAGAGACGGTGGTGGAGACGGTGGTAAGAAAAAGTAATCGTCTTAAATGAAAAAAAATAACCATTATATAGAGTTTGTGTCAAAATATAAAAATACCCTTAACTGTATAAAAATTAGGGCGGGAGTGTTTGGGACACGTGGCAGGCTCACGTTTCATCTTATCCTTTTTATTATACCATCTTTTTTTATTTTACCCCAACTCTCTCTCTCTCTCTCTCTCTCTCTCTCTCTCTCTCTATATTTTATATATAATATATATATATATATATATTTTTTATATATATATATATATATATATATATATATATATATATATACTAGTTACGTAACCCGCCCAACAAGCGGGTTTGTTTCTATTTTTTTGTATTTTTTATTTTAAGTGTGTATCTATTGGATATTTAAGACAATGTGTTTGAATTCTATTGTAATTCATATAAAGTTAACCATGCCGTCTTAAAGCGTAAGGTTACCGAGATAACCGAATCGAACCTACCGATTTCGATTCGAAAAGATTTTGTTGCCTTAGTTTTGTTGATTTTTTTTTAAGTTTTAGGTGATTAAATGTGTTATGCATTAAATGCATCAGGTATTTAAGAACTTGATGCTCTGCATATGCTCTTAGGTCGAAGCACATGCCGAAACCAAACTAATGGAAATCGCAAGCGGTGGCAACAAGACAAGAAAGACAAATCAGCTCGCGTTATCTCAGAATTTTTAAACTATGTGCAATGAAGAGATCAAAAACTCAAATCAAACACCGTCGTTGTTTTGAAAAAAAGACACACAAGCCAATATCTCAAGACACTATCAAGTTAATCAAATTTTGAGTTTCTATCTTTTAGTAGAGGGATAATTCCATATATCAAAATTCCATATTTACCCATAACATAAGTTTTTAGTGCACATGTACAATGCATTTAAAGTTTGTGTCGGGGAAACATAAAATTATAGTTTTTAAGTTGGGAAAATATGGAATTGCCACTATAGCAGAAGAGTGCAAGCAAATAAGAATAATATGAATGTTTCAGGAAAGACAATACAAAGAACCAAGTACCATATGTTGAATTAATTAGTCAGACAACATAAAACCTAATTTGTGATGGTGCTCACTTTGACTTAATGACAATGATGTTAAAGACTCCATACTATAATAGTAATGCTCAAGACGTTCACAAACAAAACCATTTATAAACTAAATAAAAATTGTAAGAAACAGCGCAAAATCAATATTAGCAAAAACACTAACAGTAAGATCAGATGGATATAAGCAAAATCACTTTTTGCAGGAAAGAGAACTCAATGGTCAATTAAACAAAATACCAAGATGATCCTCTCAAACTATATCTAACATTCATAGATGAGCAGAAAAATCATGAGTCCTAAAAAACTGTTAGCGATTATTTCTACGTCCCAAAAAACCACCAAAAGTATATCAAGATTAAAAACCTTTCAACTTGGAAGCCATTCAAAACCAAACATCCCAAGGCTTAAGATCCAAGGCAATACCAAACTTGGCACTCTTGTCGATGTGTTGGTGTCAACTTCTCCTGAAATGGTAAAGAGGGACTTAGGGCGCCACTCGTGCTGGATAAAGAGCATTTGCCATGTCAAGGTTTTTGTATCTAGCCTTCATTGTAGTCAATGAATCCAAATCATGTTGGGTCCCAACTGTGATTGTGTTCTGATTGGTTGCGAAATTGTGGTTCACTTCACATCCAACTGAGGTGTAGGTCAAGGCTTCACAATCCGGTAGTATGAAGCTTTCAAAGACTCTCCTTTGTCATCCTTGTATAATAATATATTATGAGTTAGAATCGAGTGCAATCAATGTAAATCCAAACACAATAAAGGTTTGCAACAACTGTAACCGCCTTTGCCCCTTCTAATTAACCACTAATACAGATTTCAAAACAATTTGGTATGACCGAAACCTTTTTTTCTAAGTTGTTTAGTTACTTCGTTTTAATTATATATTGTTTTTAAGGAGGATGGCTCAATCATGAAAAAAAGAGACGTGTGATCGAGATGATCGACGACTTATGTTTTAGAAGTCGGCATATCTGTATCCGGAGGTAGTGCACATATGGTCTTATGATATTTTATGACAAGAAAGCACAACAATGCAAAAAGTTTCCAGAAAGAGTGAATATAGATTATAGGAACGTGCATATATCGTTTGTAATGGATTTTGATAAACTTTTTATTTTGAATTGTATTTTATTTAATATCAAACAAATATAATGATATTTATGTTCTTGATTTGTTAGTTTTATAGTTACAAGTATGTGTATTACTTTTTTGGTTTTAAAGTTTGAAAAATTAAGAAGAAGTGTACACTAGAAACTTATGTTCCAATTACCATTATATAGCAAAAAAATCCTCTGCTGTTAGAAAACTTATGCAACTTAACCAATATTATTGTAAAAAAACATATATGCACTAGTTTTTTTTCTGAAAATATGTATACTGAAAAAAATATAGAATTAAAAAAAATCTGAAAATTAAATGGTTTAAAAAAGGGCTAATGACTTAAAAAGTCATCTAACTTGACATTTTTTTTCTTTGTGTGTAGCCATCTTTTTTCTTTCCTATTCTATCATCAAACTTTCAAAAGTCGATCATTGTGTGTATTTTGTGACCATTTTACCCTTATATTTTCTAAATTTCGAAGGGTAAAATGGTCATTTTACATCCACAAAATAGTCACAAAATACACACAATGATCGACTTAAAATTATGGAGTAACACAAAAGGGTATTTTAGGTAATTCTGCACCCTAATATTAATCACCACCCCTACTTTCTCATTCATTTTCAATCTCTGCATCTCTCTCTCCCATATCAATAACAATCACAGCCACAACCCGACCTTAATAACCGCCTCCAAAAACAATGGCCTCAACCACCACATCCTATGTCAAAAATACATATATGATAATCGACAACCAATGGGCTCAACCGCCGTCTCTTCATCATATATGATAATCGACAAGATCTGGGTCATGGTGATGTGAAGGTGATACTCGAAGTTTTGGATAGGTTTTTAGATCGTGCTTTTTATCTTCATCGTTTTCAGGTGGAACCCTTGCAACCATAAATGGGTCTAGACATCACCTCTACCGAAGCTAGTTATTTGGCATAAGGTGATACACGTTATTCAGTTTCTGGTCATCGTCTTATAAGGCATGGTTTTAAGATTTGATTATAAAGTTGATGTTCCTACCGTGTTGTGCTGAAACCCAAGCCAAGGTCGAGACCCTGTTTTAGATCCGTGTTTTTGGGTTTGTTTGTTATTGGGTTTCTTTAGATTTTTGGGTTCGCATGGCAGCTTTGGTTTTCAAATATCTGGGTTTGTTTTTAGATCCGACGTTACATGTGTCAGTTATTTTTTGGTTTTATATATATCATTTTAATCGATGTAGCAATCGTGATTTCAATAGGTTTGTTATTATCAATTGACATTATTGTTATTTCATTTTTATGTTAAGATGTGCTATAATAAGAGTTGCATATTGAACTTGTCGATTGAGGCCATCTTTGTTCGATCTTAATGAAGTTAACCGCTAAAAATTAAATGGCAAATTTGCAGCAAACCTAAGCTTGGATTTCATTTCGATTCAACAACGTTTAAGTCATGTTTTATCATGTTATAGGGGTAAAGCATAGGTGTACATTTTAAGTGGCATGTGACTAGGAACAGGTAATCTTTAGAATGCCTTTATTATGAATTGTTCATTCCTTGGATTTATTTGGCAGTGCACATTACATACATTTTCACAACCATGTTAAACGTATGTAGTTAATAACCAGGAAGTATAAAACATAAACTTAGCCTTGTTTCCCTTGGCATTCATTAAACAGTCCGTTTGGATTTCAACAAAAGATAATGTCAAACCGTCTAACGGTTTAAAAAAGTTCCATCAAATCGTCTTAACCATCCAACAGTTACACACATAAAGTAACAAAAACACCAATAAATTTTAGAAGCAAACCCGCCCGTTAGGCGGGTTATGTAACTAGTGTGTATATATATAATTATATATGGGGCTAACTATGACTGGATTAATATGATTTAGTGACTCAACGATGACATGGACACGTTTTTGGCATTAAATTTCGAAAATTCCTAAAAAATATTGTTCATGACTAGGTTTGAACTTGTGACCTCTAATTGAATTCGTATGACATTTACCAAGTGAGCCAAGACACTTTTTGTTTTATATTATAAAAAACAATAATAATATTGTATCAAAAATGCAGCATAGGTTCTTTAAAGATAATTACAACTTTGTATATCGAGTTTATTCTGAGCTGATATCCATCCAAAAAGACGCAGCATAGTTTAAAGGTATATGTTTTTTTTCACAAAACCCTAATGTGTTGTGTATGCATGATTCGATTACAATTATTGGTGATGGTGATGAGTTTAAATGACGCAATTTGATCATTCGACTTTTACTTAACTCATGCTTCTTAGCTCATACATATTAATTTGGTTTAGTTAGTATCTGACCAATAGCACCTTTGACATTTATTCATCTAGAAGTACTACGTTTTATACTACTATTTAATATGAATTGTACTTCGTGTATATATCAAGAACTAATTGTCTGCACTGTGCGTTATTCTCAGCCTAATGGCCTATGATGCATCCATTCTACATACTGGCTACTTTTGGAAGCATACATTGATTAAGAGTATATCATTATAATGTATCTGAGATGAAAAATGCATGATGGTGCGCTTTTTTTCAGATACCCTTTTTGATATAGTTTTATGAACTTTTCTTGTGTAATTATCCTTCACCACTTTGATGATTTTATATAGATTATGCTGGATATCCAAATACAACTTTTCATGTTTCCAGGACGAATTATTAGTGTCGGACATCCTATCGCGTGCGATGTAATGATTTATAATTTAAGTTATAATAATAGTCGTGGAGGTGGTTCTGATTACCAATGCTATGAATGTGGTGAGCCTGGTCGTTTCGCTCGTGTGTGGTAGTGGCGTCGAAGCCGTAACAGAAGCCAGTTGCTAGATACCGTAGGAGCCTTAGTTATGGTCGTAGGTTAGTGTGCTGAAGCACGAGATAATACTTTGCTCACTACTTTATAAATTTGATGAGAAAATATTCGTTGGAAATCAAGATCAAGGTACTCTTAACTTATACATTATTACAATTTTTTTATATCTTTTGGGTTTCTCTCAGAACTAAACTTTTTTCTCATAAAACTCTTCTTGGTGTTTTCATATTAAGACCTCCTCCACGCAGAATTTAGAGCAGGTTCTTGACTTTCTAATGAAGGACACTCCAAAGCAATTGCTTTTCTGTTGGGTAAGGCAACATGTTCTCTTTTATCTACATGTTATCATAGATGTACTTAGTTATCCCAAGGAAAGCATATTAAAGATTGATTATGTGTTCTTATAAGAAAAAAGGCCATAGATTTAGCTATGTAACTATATTAGTATGGTCTTTCATTGAGATGACTACGAGACTCGCACCAAAATGTCACCCGTCCTAGTGTTGTCCTAAAGCAACCATCCACCCTTCCATCTGTTAAGAGCATCTCAAAAGCCTTCGGCTTTGTTAGGATCACATAAATGGACCCAAACAAAGAAGCTTCGGTCACTCGAAGTTACAAGGCAAAAGTCTAGCTTGAAAACCCTTAGCAACAGCGGCTGCTCTTCTTCGTTATCAAAATACTGGTTGAGTTCATTATTTAACTTTACTTTTGGAAAAGTTTAGAAATGTCGTTTTACATACATATTGTATTATATGCATGAGTCCTACGTTTTGATATATGAAGTTGTTGACTTGTCTGTGGTGAATCTCAGTCCCGACAGTTTACCCTCTTGATTATGGACACACTTGAAAGATTGGGAATCGCACGGCATTTCAGAGTGGAAATTCAAAATGTTTTAGATGAAAAAGTTCAACATTTGGAAAGTTCATCATTTCAGAGTGGAAGTTCATGTTTATAACAAAAATATATTTAAATTAATGTTCATCATTTGGAAATATGACACTCGCTAACAAATCTGATGCTGCTTGCAAAGGGATGAAAAATATTCGCAGATATTGTCATGTGTGCTCTAGCCTTTCGGGTATTAAGGTTCAACGGGTATGAAGTGTACACATGTATATTCCTATGATAAAGTACATATGTAAATTTAATTCCCCTAAATTCTCTTATACTTCTAATTTCATCATTTGTCCACACCAACTGGTCTCCATGGGTGTCAAATCAAAAAGATTTAATTGCTCTCTTAATGTTAATTAATACATGCATATCTCAAGTATGTAAATGGCTTCAATTTTTAACATGTATTTTATGGGCCATATTAGACATTTGCATTTCCATTTAGCATTTCATCTAATTATAGTCATTATTTTTGAAAAAAAAAGTTCTTTGCCCTCTTGCACATTTAAGGGTACAATAGACTAGGAGGGTGATTGGGGTTTCATACATATATGCTTATTATCAAGCAGCACATTCCAAACACCCTTTAGAATATGAGCACATTCCAAACACCCTCGAATCTACTTATTTTTAAAGTATATGAGCACTTAGATATACCATCATATTTGATTATGTCACGTACTAACATAAGCCATCTAAGTATGTTTTTTCTAATTTGACCACTGAAGCTGTTGTACTAATAACAATAAGTTGCAGGTAACCGGTTTGTAGACAAGTATATCTGAATGTGGAGCACTTTTGGGTTTCAAGGTTGATCTTGAGGCCCGGAAAAAAATAGGATGGATTCACACGAGTTTACAACCGTAGTTGGACTCTCTTGAAGCAAGATGCAAAGAGTACTACATGGCTGGCGCTGAGGTTTACAAATAGAGTGCAACTCTAACGATAGTCCCCAATGAGCCATCCCAGCTTGCTCGAGCTGAGAACATGGGGTCTTTGGCCCGTTACGCTCTCACATGCCAAGAACATGGCCTGGATAACCAGAACTAATAGCACTTGAAAAGGCTGTAAAAGCAGCCATGGTTCCTGCTGGAACCGCCAGAGGTAAATTTAGATGTTGTTATCTTTGGACTTTGACAAATGATTTGTATGATTAGTTAAAGTACTATATTATGAGTTATATCTGTAACTTTCAAGCTGATTTTGGAAGGGAAGTTCTGGCGTTTGATGTAGATGCAACAGCTGTGGAGCTAGAGTTTCATAAGCTTTATTCCTACTTATTTGACTTTGAGAATATGGGATACAATGCTGAAGAAGCTAATAGACCTATGCCAGCAACAATATTTATTGTGAATTTTGACAAAGTAGGCTTTAGCATCCTTCACTTTCTTTCATCATCTACTACATTTGTTACTTACTTACGTTTCTTGCTTGGTTATTGTATCCACATATCAAAATGGTTCTAGGCTACAAGCGTGAGGCTACATATAATATGAGCATTATATTTGCTTGCTTGACGTTATTGTTTTACGTTTCTTGCTTGGTTATTATTTTTCTTACCAAAATGTGTGTTTTGGATGATTGTCTGTTTTATTGATAAAATAATATTTGCAAATATATTGGTGAATTCAGGTTTGAAAATGTAGATGTTGCGATAAGGCTACTTATACCAATAATTGTACTACAAAAGCATAACCGTTATAATATCATGTAGAAAGGCCAGAACAGTATTGCTATTGAATCCATTGAGGCTGAGGTGCATGTTTACTCCATAAATCTTCCATTTTT
>BQNB010003650.1:84115-113289 GCA_026074375.1 Tanacetum coccineum | reverse complement strand
TAGTAGCTCTTGCACCTTCTTTCGTTTTCTTTTGAAGAACCTGCACGGTAAGATTAATCTTCATTAATCATTTGTGTGCCTAATTCTTGTTTTTTTCATATATCATATAAATGAAATAAAAAACGAATGTATATACTGTGTATGCTATAATTTGACCAAGAAATAAAAAAACACAGCATAAATAAATGCAGCCGGAAAAAAAACTTGCCAAAAAAATAAATCTTTGCCTCGACAATCACTGGCATTTAACTTGACAGGGCGAATATAGGGAGCATGCGATTTGAAGATCGTCGGATTTATGCTCTTGCAAATGCTCTTTAGGACACCGCAACCTTCCACGGTCAACAAAATATTTGACTTTCGAGTATTTAAAGTTTAAACATAAATGCGACATAAATCTCCATCTCACATCCTTTCTCAACCCTTTCTCATATACTTCTTTGTGTGTCGGCTGCATAAAAGAGCACATACTTTTTTTTATTAGCTGACAAAAGCAATAACAGCAACACCTCTAATTTCACTATCAGAGTTCATACCTCAAAGAATACGTATAACTCATGTGAGAAACTCAGTTGGAGGTATGCTTTCAAAAGTATGAGCAGCTTTACATGTTACGGACAGCATCAAAACTGGACCGCCTGCAGAAACGGATAGAAAACGATTTTAGAAAATGATCTTTTACAGAATTAATAAGGACAAAAGTTTTGGTAGCCCCACCGTAAATCCATAATTGTTTCCATTTGACCGATCAGGATCTGATTTCCATCACTACTTATCCAAAAAAAGGTCGCTTTAATTCAGAAAGCATTTAGGCTCAGAAGTGTAAATGGGTACAGGGTGACAGGAACATCTGAATTTCATCGTGGCTGCAAACATACCCGGTTGCATAGTCACCGTTTATACTATGTCGCCCGGTCATTACCCCGCCAAGTTACGGTCAGATTTCTAACGACCTATTCCATTTCACTTAGCTTATAGCAATCATCACAACCCATTATCTATATATATTACGGAGTGATTAAAACGTTGTCATTTCGACTGATCTACCACTTCTTTGCAACTCATACACGTACCTAATTAAGCAATGATGAAGATTCAGACTTAAATGTTTGCAAGGAAGCATAAGAGGTATACTTCACTGCCAACGTATACGTTCTACATCATCCTTAAAATAGATACTCAAACACTCCCTAAATTAAGCAACGCAACCTAAAATCTCTATACTGCATTGGGAGTTTAAGTTGATGATATTAGCCTTCGAGGAGATTCACTCAAACAGGCCAACAACATATTAAAGAGGACACGTCCGCCATGGCTGCGACCATAGTAGGTCGCCCGCCAAGATACGAATGGTCTCATCTTAATTGAAGCTGTTCAGAGTCATCATAGCTTGCCACATCCAACATTGCTATTTTTCACGTGTAATATTCATCATAGCATGCCATATTCAACATTGCTATTTTTTCACGTGTAATATTCATCATAGCATGTGGAGGTTGTTGAGGCGAGCGGTTCTCGCTCTCAGCCATCCTTCCACTTTTCGCCAAGCCGTAACAAAAAAATTCAATCATTAGTACACACCATACTAATAGTTGCAGCAAACTGAAATGACTAACGCATCTGCTATATGAGTTCATGGTTGGTACCTTTCAATCTTTTGACTTAGCTTGTCGAGCATTGATTCAAATCATTCTTGCACGCAGTGGTTACGCACATTAAGCAGATGGCCCAACCTGCATATGACAATAGTTAATGATCACGGATACCTGTTTCGATTACAGAAAATAGTTCTGAATAAGTGTATGCCCTTGTTCTAATGCATTGTTTAGTATCAATCAAAAACTAAAAGCATAATTATTGATCTTTCAGTCACATTTGACCGGACAAAACAACATTTTTGGAGCTTAGTTCCAGTTTTTTCTAGCAGTCCAATATTACGCAATAAAAGTTCAAAATTTTAAGCTAAATTTAAATACCTGTAAAAAATTAGCATGCATTTAATCATATGAATAACATAAAAACACAACTACCAATCTTGTAATCAGATTTAAACAAAAGAAGTTCCATTTATTATAATCCATCATTCCACAATTGACCAAAACAAAAAACTATATTTTCTTGATTTTTGTGTATCAAATTTTAACATAAAGACATGAATAGAATTAGAGAGTTAAGATCAACATAGACCCATTATTTGTCATAGATCTAATGAATCAGTTTCAACCATTTATTTTTTCATCAAAAATAAAAAAAAAACACTTTCCACCTCTTTTTTAAAAATAAAATACCTTACAAACGGTAAATCGTCACACGACAAAAAATACACCATCGCGACGAGCATTTTTTTATCTTTCAGTAGACGGGTGACACGATATACTTTCGAGGAACTTTTTTCGGTTTTTTTTTCAGTCACGAATTGCGAAAATCATATATGATTCGTATAACGAATCATATATGATTCGTAACGAATCATATATGATTTCATAAAATCATATATGATTTCATAAAATCATAATATATGATTTGTGATTCTAACGAACTTTTTTTCAATTTTGTTTCAGTCACGAATTGCGAAAATCATATATGATTCGTATAACGAATCATATATGATTTCATAAAATCATATATGATTTCATAAAATCATATATGATTTCATAAATCATATATGATTTTATAAAATCGTATATGATTTTATAAAATCGTATATTACTTCATAAAATCATAAAAAAAAGTTCGTCGAAAGTACATAGTGTCGCCCCTCTATAAAAAGATAATTTAATTCTCGTCGCGATGATATGTTTTGTTTTGCGTAACAATTAACGGTGTGTGAGATATTTAATTTTTAAAAAAGAGGTGGAAAATGTGTTTTTTTATTTTTGATGAAAAAATGAGCGGCTATGATTGGTTCATTGGGTCTATGACAAATGTTGGGTCTATATTGAACTTTTGGCTACAGTTATGTGGCAAATTTTATCTACATTAATCATGGATTTCACACGGTATTATCTAATAAAGCAACTATTAGATAATAATGTTTTGTATGTAAGTATACGAACTTGTATACGCTTGAACGTGTAACCATATCGTAAAAGTAAAGAAAACGATTATGTCCGTGGGAAATTCGTGGGTAATTTCCCACAGATTACCCACCAAGTTGATAAATCCGTGGGAAATACGTGTGTAAATACCCACATATTTCCTACAAAAATACCGTCTTTACGTTTATGCCTACTTACACATTCCCACGTTACATAGTATGTATTCATATGTGTTTGTTTATTAACGTAACTATTTATGTGAGTATCGCATGTATACGTGTTGGTTTAGGTATAACCTTTTGTGTAACAAATCATTTTATGTGTATGAATATCTACACGTGTGTGTTCCACATGTCCGCTTATGACATTCATTGTATCGATAGATGTTTTGTATGTAAGTATACGAATTTGTATACGCCTGAACGTGTAACCATATCGTAAAAGTAAAAGAAAACGATTATGTCCGTTTCAGCTGGTGTCAAGGCACCATCTGACTTACTCAATTTCAGCTTCTCTTGCATTGGGATAGTTCCATGTTTAGAATTTTCCATGTAATATCTTTTCAAGATTTTCTCAATGTAATCACTTTGACATAAACCAATTAACCATTTAGATCTATCTCTGTAGATTTTGATTCCAAGTATATATGCAGCTTCACCTAAATCTTTCATGGCAAAACATTTTCCAAGATAGGATTTTACATCTTCTAAAATTGGAATATTGTTTCTCATGATTAATATGTCATCCACATATAAGATTAGGAAAGTGACATAATTCCCACTAGCTTTTAGATATACACATGGCTCATCTTGATTTTGAGTGAAACCGAATTTCTTGATTTGATCATCAAATCGCTTATTCCATTGCCTAGATGCTTGCTTAAGTCCATAAATGGAACGCTTGAGCTTGCATACATGGTTAGGATATTTTGGATTAACAAAACCTTTAGGTTGCGTCATATAGACTTCTTCGGAAAGATGTCCATTGAGAAAAGCGGTTTTGAAATCCATTTGCCAAATCTCATACTTATATAATGCAGCTATGGCAATAAGAATCCTTATAGCTCTTATGTCTGCAACAGGAGAAAAGGTTTCTTCATAATCAACCCCGTAGGTTTAAGTGAAGCCCTTCGCTACGAGACGAGACTTAAAGGTATGTAGTGCACCATTCATGTCGGTTTTCTTCTTGAAGAGCCATTTGTGACCAACGATTTTAGCGTTAGGAGGAAGTTCTACAAGCTCTCAAACATCGTTGTCTTTCATGGATTGCATTTCCACATTCATAGCAGCTTGCCATTTTTCGGATTCAGGATCCTTTAATGCAGCTTTATAGTTGGCGGGTTTCTTCAAAGATCCCAACTAGTGTCTCAGCATCGTTGTACAAACACACTGATCTGTGGGTCATCGTGTCTTGTAGACTTACGTATGGGATTTATATCACTTTGAAGGTTCATTATTTCTTAATGTCTCTTTATGATTTATGTAGTGTCAAAAAAGGATTATATTTCTTCTTTGAATATTTTGTTTTATATAATTAATTAAACAAGTAATTAATTAAATAACTATTTAAATATAAATTGGGAAGTAACCATACTCTTCGTGTATTAACGTGTGTGCCCCCAATAGGCTCACGTATTTCTAATCGTATTTAGTGAAACTAACTACCATTTTCCAACAGCTCCTACTTGGGAGTTGGTATAGCAGTCTGCATTCATACTGGCAATGGAAACATCTAGCAACACTCGCACTTGCCTTTAAAATCAGAAATACTTGAGATAAAAGTTTCAAGAACAATCTCAGATTTCAATGGTGTTGAGAATGCGTGCAGCAGACTCTAGGGCATAATCCCAAAAGGACTTTAGAAGAGTAGTTTGACTCATCATGGAGCGAACCATGTCTAGCAGTGTTCGATTTCTCCTCTTTGACACTCCATTATGTTGGGGCGTGTAGGGAGGAGTGCGATGGGCAATAATCCCATGCTCCTTTAGATGTTCCAAAAACTCTTGACTCATATATTTACCTCCACGATCAGAATGTAGTGATTTTATGGTCTTTTTGAGTTGGTTTTTTACTTCCTTTTAAAACACTTTAAATGTCTCAAACACTTCATGTTTATGTTTTAGCAAGTAAACATAACCATACCGACTAAAGTCATCAGTAAAAGTGGCAAAGTAATTAGCTCCTTGTCTTGACATGATTCTAAATGGGCCACATACATCGGTGTGTATAAGTCTAAGTAGATCTTTAGCCCTTTCCACTTGATGTGAATAAGGTTTTCTTGCCATCTTTCCAGACATGCATGAAACACATTTTCATAAAGACTCAATGTTAGTAGAATTGAGAAGTCCACCATCAAAGTATAGGGTGAGGTGAAAATAGCACAAATAATCAAAGTGAATCAATTGAACAAGACCTTTTAGAATACCCAGTCTGGAATGTTACTCGCAATTGTCTTGAACTTGTAAAGCGGTTGGTGTGTCTATCTTTCAGCAATCGAATCCCAACAGCTACGTGTTTGTCCGTTGCACAACTGTTAGTATACTGATTCTCCCCCTCAAACAATGACCCGTGTCAATGTTTGATTTGGTTACCCCGAACATGTTGATAAAACAAATTGTTTATGAGAAAAATGGTTCGGGGCTTAGACAACTTCTTGTCTGTAAAGAAATAATGCACTGAAACGTACACTAAATCTCTGGGTTAAGACCGGGTTACAGTCTGAAATAACTGCAAGCCATACTACTAAACTAATTTTTTTTTTTTTTTTTTTTTTTTATATATATATTTAATATACACAATAATACAATGTGAAACACTTGGTTACCCGGAGACAGACTCATCCTGTAGTTCCTTCAGAGTCTCTGGTGACATTTGTTTAACTCCAAGCAGTGGGAGTAGAGTTGCGAAGGCCTCTCTCAGGTAAGGCTTCGTTAAAAATGTCAGCCTGGTCGGTATTTAGTCTCCACGAAATACAACTCAACAACTTTCCTTTCAACCTGCTCTTTGATAAAGTGATGACGGATATCAATGTGCTTGGAGCGCGAGTGTTGAACACTATTACAGCATAGAGCAATAGCACTTTGATTGTCACAATACATCGGAATTTTGTTGAACGCAAATCCATAGTCTCGGAGTTGAGAACGCATCCAGAGGATTTGAGCACAACATCCTGATAGGCGATGTTATTCGCCTCTATAGTGGAGATGGCTGGTACTTTTTCTGCTTTTTTGGATTGACCAGCTAACAAGTCGATGTCCAGAAATGAGCTAAACAGAAGTACTTCTCCGTTGTCATGACATCTGCATAGTCAGCATCTGCAAAGCTTTTAGTTCAAAGCCGGAGTCCTTCGGATACCACAGACCCATGTGAATGGTTCCTTTAAGGTACCGACGAAAGATCCGCTTTATAGCAGTAAGGTGCATTTCAGTAGGCTTAGCCTGGTATCGTGCACACATACAAACAGCAAATACTATGTCAGGTCTAGATGCACTAAGATACATAAGGGAGCCAACCATACCACGAAATCGGGTAGGATCAATTAGCTTGCCTCCTTATTCTTTCATCATTGGTTGGGACGCTTCCCGCCATTGGAGTGTCAATGGGTCCTGTGCAAGGACGTCAAAAACCAAACGTTTTCAAGATTCTGACGCTATTTGGATTGGTTGTTAAAGATGCCTCTGGGATTTTGAGAACCTTGTATCCCTAAAAAAAAGAATGGCCATTTGTCCAATCATCGACATCTTGAAAGTTTGGAGTTCATTTCAAAAGCAAATTAATTTGCAGGCTTTGGGTTAGTAGAGGCACAAAGATAATATCATCTACAATATATTTGTACCAGTAGAAGATGTTTGCTGTTTTTCTCGTGAAGAGGTGTAGGAATCGACCACGCCTCTTTGTAAATCCTGACTTGATGAGGGAACCGTTGATAGCATGTCATACCACGCACGTGGTGCTTGTTTGATCCATAGAGAGCTTTCTTGTGGCGGGGCTACACATTGCGATGGATGCTTGGATTACAAATCCTTCTGGTTGACTGACATAGACAAACTTATTCGTTCGCCAATTGAGGGAAGCGGTTTTTCACGTCCATCTGGAAGATTGACCATGTTCATACTTGCGCTGTGAGCAATGAAGAGTTGATTGCTTCTAGTCTAGCAACGGGGCAAATGATTTCCTCAAAGTCGAATACCAGCTTCTGACGATAACCTTTCGCCACTAACGAGCTTTTGTTCTCAACTCGTCTCATATTCATCAACTTAATTTGAAAATCCATTTGAGCGGATGCCTAAGAATATTAATCTGGACAGGGTTACAAAGTATCCATACATCGAGACGTTCAAACTCATGAATTTATTACTGCATTAGCCTCAATCAGCACGTGTGCTCTAAGGCTTGCTTGGTAAGTCTTTGGTTCAACATGAGTTAAGAATTCATTGAAGACAACACCACATTTTTTGCGTCGGTTTCTAGCTGTTTCCTGAGTAGAGAGGGTCGATCTTTATCCCCCATAATTGTTTTTCAAGCGGATGTGCTGAGTCCCATTTTTGCACATGAGGGTAATTGGGTTGTTGGGAGGTACATCGATGTTGACAGAGTTTGGAGTGAGATGCTTCTGAATCGGTTTCTTGAGATTCATGGGTGTCAAACACTTATTATGGTCACATGATCGAACAGGGTTTCTTCATCAGAATCAACTAGTGTCTGGTTAGAAGGTATTTGATGAGGCAAGACGGTTTTAAGTAACTGCAGGGCGCCTTCTGAGATATCTATTGTGTGGAAGGTGAACCATTTGCGATTCTCGGGTGCCGGAGGGCAGCAGGAACATAAAACCGGGTTGTCGGAACAACAGAGGGATCGGAACACCTCATCATCATCAAACATTGAAAACAAATCGGAGTTTCTACCTGTTTCTTTGTAGGAGGGACACTAGGTGGTTCTGGGTCTTTTACAAGTGCAGAACGGCTGCGTCCTGACTGTAAAGCAGTAAGTTCGAGTTCTGTACTGTTTTGCACAGAAGTCATTTGTTGAGGTGCGAGGCCTGAACTGGTTTGAACGACGTTCAATCCTTACGGGTAAGTTCATCGAAGGCAACATGAACGGTTTCCTGAATCTTACGCGTTCGTTTGTTGTAGATTCGGTACGCCTTCTTGGTGGGTGCATAGCCAACAAATATACCTATATCTGCTTTCGCCTTGAGTTTACCAACATCATCATAGTCATTGGTAGGATAGCACAGAGATCCAAACACTCGGAAGTATTGGAGATTAGGTTTCTTTCCCTTCAGCAGTTCATAATAGGTCTTTCCATGAAGCGTGTGTACAAGAGATCGATTAAGAGTATAACACGCAGTGGCTACAGCTTCAGCCCATAGGAACAGTGGAGCTTTCGCAAAGATGAGCATAGTACGAGCAGCTTCCATAAGAGTTCGGTTCCGTCTTTCGACAACGCCGTTCTGTTGTGGAGACCGAGGTACGCTCGTTTCATGAGAAATACCAACACTCTCAAACCATCCGTCGAGTGTCTTATTCACAAACTCCGTTCCATTATCTGTTCTGACGAAGCGAACAGTAGCATTAAGGGCTCGTTGAGTCTTCACAATAAACTTCTCAATCACTTGAGGAGTTTCATCCTTTGATCGAAGAAATCTTACCCAACCAAATCTGGTGTAATCATCCACTATCACCAAAATATACTTCTTTCCGTTGATACTTTCTGTTCTCATTGGTCCGCAGAGGTCCATATGTAGAGTATTGAGAACTTCAGTATTGGTGTTTTCCGTCTTTAGTGGATGTGATGCTTTTTACTTTTACTAGCTGACAGATGGACACAATGGTCTATGGCATATTTCAGCTTATGGGGTAATCCTCTGACAAGGATTTTTCCGAGCCAATTCGTTCACATGTCCCGAAATTCAGATGATTCAACCGGACGATGCCTATAACCATGCCTTCGTTGAAGAGGCTTTTGTAAGAAAACAAATTGTGAAGCCTGACAGCAGATCATTCGTGGAGATGGATGTTACAGGGTTGGTTGATCGTGACCTTTGAGTAGAATCTACCATACGTAGTTGCGGATTGTGACACGAATGCTGTCTGAATGCAAACTTCTAAACCGCCATTCACAAAACTGTCCTACGAGAATTAGGTTCGTGCTGGAGTCCTTCAACATAGTAGGACTCGAGAGGATTGATAGGGTCCCCAAAGATTATATCACCTAGCCACCTGATCGCTGCATATTCATCGTTGCCGAAGTCACAGTTCCAATATACTTTTCCACAAAGTTGATAAGACGCGCTTCGATCACCGGTCATATGTCTGAGCATCAGAATCAGATACCATAGTAACAATTTGAATAATACCTGCGATAACACAAACATTCCGGTGATAGGATGCCCTGAAGGGTTCCGGTTAGTTAACAATCAATAATACCAGAGATCCCTTTTGAACCTGCTGACAATCCTTAATTTATGAGTAAACTAGATGCATACAATAGTGATTTTGGGGCTAGAACTAAGCACTCTGAGGGGTAGTTCAATTGGCTTATCAGTAGGTTCCTATGATCCTAGTTAAAGGATACTTCTCAAATATGAGAAATGCCTTCCAGGTGGGCTCCACTGAGGCTTGCTTATTAGCAACAAGGTTTGCTAATTGGTTTCTAGACTCCTTAATGGGTTTCCATTCCTTTTTGGGTTGTGTTGTTTTCTAGCTTAGTCTGGTGGGGTTTAACATTCACAGAATCATCACACATAACCAAACAATCATTATGATTAGCAAAAACCAAAGTTTTTTTACATGCAGCACAAACATTGTTTCAACTTTGAAACAGAAACAGAATGTTAACAAGCAAATTAGAAATCAACACGATTCTTTTTATTCAACAGTCCTATGAGTGGCTTCTTACGCTCCTTGCATCGCACTCTTAACGACAAGAACTTTGATTCCGAAGGGGTTCTCTTAGGCTACAGTTTTGCTGGCTCCAGGAAGTGGGGTTTTTCTACTGTAGACATAGGCACACACACGTTAGTTTGCTTCTTAGGATGGGTCACTATGGTTTTTGGGAGTGGTTTGAGTGAAGGTCTGGAAGGTTCACTGAAAATTACTTGCTTCTTCTTAGGTAACGGGGTTTGTTCGACAGTTAGCAGTTTTGTGGAGGTGGAATTTATTAGAACCTAAGTTGTACATTCCTGGAGCAAGCACTTTGGGTGTCTCAGAGGTTGAAGGTCCACTACTTGTTTTACCAGTCACTTGGGCTTTCAGCTGGTTTTTTCCCGCAGTTAAGGCACTAAGCTTTTCAGTGTGTACGCAGTACAGTGAGTGAGTATTCGCCTGTGACAGTTCATCATACGTTCTTTTTCAGGACTCACGTTTTCTACCTTAAGGCCATCTAGCTGAATTCCTAAGGGATGGTAAATCATATCTTGCGCTGAATTCTAGTCAGTTTCTAACGCCTGTTGGTCACAACTACCCTTCAGTGGAACCTAATTCAACATTCTCTGTGATTTTGATCTGTGTTTCTAAATTCCTGATAGTGTCATCTTTCCCTTGAAGCTGCTTTCTTAACTTGTTAATTTCAAAAGTTGCATTGGAGGCACTGGAAGTGTCGATGCACTGTTTGTAGTTTTGAAATTTAAGTTGTAAATCAATATGGTTCTTTTGTAAATAAGAGTTGCGTTTCTAGATTTCAATGTCCATTTTTTTTGGTGTTTGAAAAACTTCAGTTCAAGTTCACAGACACTTTAGTGTGTTCCCTATCGCATGAGATCTAAGATCTTGCAAAGGGCAATTCGGAACTAGGGGGCACTACAATATCGGATGTAAGCACAATAAGAGCGAATATCTTTTTTAAACACTCAGCAATTAAGCAGTCATTTTTTGATTAAAAGATTTTTCTTCTCTATGGTCAGGTTCTTGTTATCAAGAACACGTTGTTCATACTCCGCCTCCAATTCATCAAAAATCTGTTCAAATTCCCTTATCTCTTTGAAAAATGTTTCATTAGCAGCTTGGATGTGTTTTTTGAAATGGTCGTAAAAATGGTACCAGTTGTTGTTCAATACAAACTTTTTGCTTTTTGCATTAATCATAAACACCATTCAGAAACATAATCTGGTTTTTGTGTTGTTCTTTCTTTTATGCTACCTTCAAAATTGAGGGAAAATACAGCATTAACATTTCGAACTTAGACTGGTCAGAACTGACTTGATGGTCGATTTTACGAACAACAGGAGTGACAGGACTATTTGGGTTACTAGTTTGACTAGCACGTTCATTGGCAGGAAGCCAATACGCCTGTTCACGGGACAGTTCCTGTTGAGGAACAAACTTAAGGGCATTAAGCTTGTCATAGAAACCGTTTGCGGGTCTAACATGTCCTGGTTTTTCGTTTGCGGGTCTAACGTGTCTTGGTTTTTCACTCATCTTTTTCATGCTAACCACTTGGTGTACCAAGACATCTTTACTATCCCATATGCGGGATGCAAAAGGGTATCAGCATCGTACAAGACAGGTTGAGCTCGCTTGGCTATATAACCAAGACCTGGGTTACGGGTACCTAGGAGGTCCTTGTGCAAGTCAGCGGTTGCGGCTTTAGGTTTCTTAGAAAGCATAGGAATAGTTTGTGTTGGCATGTTAAATCTTTGCAACATATCTCTTGCAACTTTGTTAGCAGTTTTTAAACAAACTATTTCATCTAGATAACTATCCGCTAGATATCGTTTCTCCAACAATTTTTCTTTCGATTGTAAAAATCCATTGATTTTTCTTTTCCTGAAAGAGTGGATTTAGCAACATCGTTTTCTTGCACAAGTTCAGCGTTACGCTTTTACGCTGAATCACTAGGGCTTGTTCCTGTCTTACTTGTTTTTCAGATCAAGTTATGACCTTGTGGGTATCTAGACACATATTTCTTGCTATGCATTGAAGAAGCTCATTGTATTAAGTCTCTATTCTTCCACATTTTTCTTGGTTAACTTAGCATGGCCTCTAGTTGGTTTGCAAGTCAGTTAAGATGGCAAATCAATAGAAACTTTATCAGATGTGTCAGCAATACCCAGTTGGAACATTTTTGGGCTTCGGTGTCAAGACGATACTGATGATACGGGATCGTAATTGTCATCAAGTCTCAGTCTCAGCAACGGAGTCTAAATGTTTCTTCCTGGTGCATCTCCTGAAACTGGATACTCTCATTATCAAAGATTTGATTGTCATTGGAGTGTACCGTCAATTGACTGGATAGTTGATTGCACTAGTGGCTGACAATTGTCCCATGAAAGCGTCAACACATTGGGCCTACATCCAACGTCTGAGTCATACCGCATCCTTCATGATTGGCTGAAACATGTTTGTTGTATCATTGCCAAGGTGATCATATGTTTCTTCATTTGTTGCCATTGAATAACGTTGTTTATGAATGATCTGATCTTAAGTGATTGTTGATTGATGACTTGGTGTGAGGTTTATGATTTTCGGGTAAATTTGAAACAGTAAAATGCTGTTTTGAGGGCCTAAATGACTCCGAAAGGCTTAAAAATGACAGGGCTCTCGCTCAAAGAGGAAGAGTCTTGACCGTTGGGCCGTTTTCCAAGCTTGTGTAAAAAAATTTCGGAACAAATCCGACCACAAAATTATTTTTCCGGCAAATCAAGCAAAACGCAACTTAGCTTGATGTCAAAACGCAACAAACTTTGTGGTCAAAACGCAATGATATCTTCCTCAAAACGCAATGAAAGTTTTGCTCAAAACGCAATGAAAGTTTTCTCAAAACGCAATGAAAGTTTTCTCAAAACGCAATGAAATCTTCCTCAAAACGCAATGAAATTTTTTCTCAAAACGCAATGAAATTTGAAGTCAAAACGCAATGCTTGAAAATTTTTGGCAGCGTAGCGTTTTAGTCAAAACGCAATAGAAATCTTCAAAACGCAACCTGTATGCTCAAAACGCAATCTGTATGCTCAAAACGCAACATGAATATTCTCAAAACGCAACATGAATATTCTCAAAACGCAACATGAATATTCTCAAAACGCAACATGAATATTCTCAAAACGCAACATGAATATGCTCAAAACGCAACATGAATATTCTCAAAACGCAACATGAATACTAACAGAAACGCAACACTTCTAGCTTTTTTTCGAATCCACTTCGAACCCAAAACACAAACAAACCACGTCTCTTTTTTTTTGTTATGATTTGCGAACCAATAAGCACAAAAAATCACGTACACACCCCCTTTTTTTTGAATTCGAGCAAACAAAAACAAAAAATAAAATAACACAAACAATCACTTTTGGCTCTTGATACCAATTGTAGGATCCCTAGATCATTCGATTAACACAAGAACACACAAGATTAGACTTTAAATTGACTTGTATTAAAGAAAAACAAAGAACAATGGTGTGGCAACAAAACACACAAAAATGAAACTCTAAATATCTAAGTTGCTAACCTAAAAATGAAAGAAAAAAGGCTTTATATAGCCTCTCTAGGGCCTTGGCCTTTGGGCTATGAAGGGCTTTTTCATTAATGGCCCGTTTACATAATATTACACGCTTAAACGAGCTAGACTTTTGTCTTGTATCTTCGAGTGACCGAAGCTTCTTTGTTCGGGTCCATTTATGTGATCCTAACAACAACTCTCCTTACTTCTACTTATCCAAAACCGGCCCTTATCACCCATAAGTTATTCCAAACCGAACCTGGAATCTTTATGAGAACCTTCTACTCGATCTTCAACTTTAAGACATGAAACAATTTAATGTCTTAATTGGTTTTAATCCATTTGGTTTTTATCATGAAGTATAAAATATATTCTCCGTGTATTAACGTGTGTGCCCTCAATAGGCTCACATATTCGTAATGTATTCGTGCTATCCGACTACCATAATCCAACAATTGTGAGAGTTGGCCTCCTATATGACTTAAGAAAACAAGATGGCAATGATAACACTAGACACTTCATACTTGAATATCGTTTTGTTATCTTAATAAAAACAACACACATGTTTTTCGATCAGTTTGAATTCTAAACTTGTGTATTGGCCTGTTAAATGATAAGGGTACGACAAACAATGAGAAAAAATTTCAAATCATTAGGTGTGGTTTCCAGGATATCCTAAACTTAATAATACTTCACGAATACAAACATCGTTTTCAACAACAACTAAAAGTGGGCCAATATGTTGAATTTGGATTTCTAGGATACCAACATAAGAAAGAAGATTGAGAATAAAAAGTGAGTATACCATCCCGTCATGAACCTTTTAGAAGCCCAACTCCTGGCAACTTTGGAAAACGTCTACATGAAAACAATGAAATGAGAAACATTGTCAACATAGAGTAATAGCCAAATCCATACTCAAAACAAAAGCAACGGCATACACAAACACACAAACAAAAATCCAAGCACAATAGCTAATAAATTCTACATTACATCAGGGTTTCCACATTTTGTCACTGAGTTGTAGATTTCAATACCATTTCACGGTTTCCACATTATGCAAATTCAAAAAAGCTCATAAAACGGGCTTTACTAGCTTATCGAGTTAACTTTATGGATTATTTAAAGCCATAGGCTTAACTTAATAAGCTCATAAACAAAATAAAGTGGGCTTATGAGCTTTACTAAATTTACAAAAGCTCATAAGCCACATAAATAAGCTAACACCCTCATAATCCACAAGATCTAGGGGGTGTCGGTTTAATCTTATTTGTGGACTTATTAGCTTATTTGATTTCGGCTTCTTTTGTAAGCCGAAATTTTCCGGCTCATAATTAGGACTTATGAACCAGTAAAGTCCACTTTATCTTGTTTATGAGCTTATTAAGTTGAGCTTCTGGCTTCAAAGTAAGCCATAAGGTTACCTTGATAGGCTAGTAAGGCTAGTCTTATGAGCTTTTCTAAATTTACATAAGCTCATAAGCCAGGTAAATAAGCTAACACGAACACTCCGTAATCCACAAGAGCTAGGGGGTGTTTGTTTAAGCTTATTTGATTTCGGCTTACATTTCATAAGCTCGAATTTTCCCGCTTCTTTTGAGACTTATTATATCATACTAAACTTATATAAGACCATAAAGTCCTAAATATAAGCCGAAAGATTTGAGCTTATAAGAAAAAAGTTGGTATCAAATAAGCTAATAAGGGGGTGTCTGTTTAACCTTATTGCAGGCTTATAAGCTTATATGATTTCGAATTTACATTTCATAAGCTCATATTATCCGGCTTATTATGAAACTTATATACGCTTATTATGTCGTAATAAGCTTATATAATCACATAAGTCTCAAAATAAGTCGGAAATTTGCGGCTTATGAAATATATGCCGAAATCAAATAAGCTAAAAGTGAGTAAATAAGGTTAAACAACCCCCCCCCCCCCCCCACTTTATTTTTTTCTACTTTCTCTACTCTAAAACTATAAACACTTTCTTCTCTCTAAACTACTTTATTTTTTATTTTATTAAATTAATTAAATCAAACATGGACTTTTATAATTAAGTAGTTAATTGCATAAATGGGTCCGTTGTGTCCTGTCGGGTTTAACTAGAAATAATCCTATACCTTTTTTTTCCGGGATTCCTCTCCTCTGTGGTTTCAAACCCGAAACGAGTTTGGTCCCTTGACTTAGTTTAACCGTTAAATGCGTGATTAAATGGTCCTTGTGGTCTGTTGGGTTTAACATAAATGGTCCCTCACTTAACGGTCAAACTAACAAAAACAGTGGTCAAGGAACCAAACCCGATACGGGTCAAAACCAAAGGGAGAGGATTCAGGGAAAAAAAATATATCGACCATTTCTGTTAAACCTGGCAGCCCACAGGGACCATTTATGCAATTAACTCTTAATTCATTTTCAAATGGGAACAAGACTTTTTCAATCAAGTGTTTTTTTGTTCTTATGAGTGGCAATATATGATAGATACATGAAATTGATATGAACTAACACGAAAATTAACAGGTCAAGTTAAGTTTAAATAGATTTTGGACTGGGTATGAGTTGACCTATTTATTAAACAAGTCATGTTCGGGTTGAAAAATAAATTAAATGGGTAAACTCGCAAACTCATTTAACTCATGTAATATGTCAACTTTTATATATAAAACGAGTTAAGTGGGTCAACTCAAAACTCGTTTAACCTATTCAACCAGTGTAACTTATTTAACCGGCCAACCCAAGTATATATATGGGCTAAATGGGTCATGTTCGGGTTATGTGTAAATATGTTATGGTTGACATAGTTGGTCTGATTATTTAAATAGGTTAATTTTAGGTTGGGGTTTTCTGACCCGCCAACCTATCAACCCGAACCTGGCAACCTGAACCCCACCTTTGTCGCCCCTACTTTTGTGCACGACTAGTCGTTTAGGGGTGCTCGTTAATTATATATTAGCTTATATACTATAAGTGTTGGTCCTTGACAATCGTGCAATAACTGATATATTGAACACAAGACCCATTTGGCTAACTAATATCACCATTTATACTTTTCAATGCTTTATAAATTTTATTAGAATGAATCTATGATTTACAAGTGCACCCGGTTGTTTGCGAACCAACAACTGAGATATTGAATGACAAACTATACTCTCACTGTTCATAGCTTTACTCATGAACCAATAGGAGGAGAACCCTACCACTAAGATATTACATTGTGTGTTTTCTGTGTGTAAGAGTTCCTTTTCTTTCTCTATTACAAGTGGACATATATATAGTGGGAAAGTGAAGCTTCCATGTGAAGCTTTATTAAAGTCAAGGTAACCACTCTTGTCCTTTCTTGTCTTCCTTTAAGCAACCTTCAATAAAGTACAAACCCCTACTTGTACCTTTTGTCTATACATGCTTTTTGCTTTAAGGAAGTTCCTGCCAATATGTTCAGGTCTTCATTCAGAGATGGTCTTCGAGAGTCAGTGAGCCATTTGCCAATACTCACTGACTCCATCATCCTGATCTTGGTTCTTTCTTCACTCGTTGAGGTCCGCCTCAGGTTATGATGAGACCTTCTCTAGTCTCTGAAGAACATCTTGAGGATGACTCGCTGAACTTATTTAAGTTCAGTGACTTGTTTTCTACTTAGGATATATTCCATACAAATTCTGTAGAAGGGACAATTAGGTACTGAATTGGCCCAACAATTTTCCCCTATTTAGATAGAAATATAGCCTAAGTCAATTGATGTATCGTGAAGCAAAAGGCTTTAATCTGAAATACTAAGTTACAACAAAGAGACTTAAAAGTTAAAACATTCTGATCATTTGTTGTTGATGTTGTTGAACATGTGTTCAGACATGATGTTCATCTTTATTAGTTCAAGGCTTCTTGTCCCCGACTTTATTTAGTCTCTGATGAAGAACCTTGAAGATGACCATCTTGGGGTGTGCTGACTTTGGTTCAGCTCCTTAGGTTAAGTTTGTGTTTCAGGGCTCGTTTCAAACTGTGGTGATCAGACACTGCCTGAAATATTCACTGAAAAATACAAACAACCCAAATACATAATAACTAAAAATTCTTTTCATTTATAAATATTTAAAAAACAAAGTATTTTTATTATAAATACTTATAAGTTTTTTATAAATAATAATTAAAAGTTTTTTTTATTATTGTTTATATAATGATTTGGTTTCTCAGTTTGGTTTGGTTTCTCGGTTCATTCCGGTCGAGTCGATATGCTATGGTTAGTCTCAACTTTGTTGTTTAGTCCTTATGCTGGCGATAACGAAAATTTGTGGGGCCCTTTACGAAATTTTGGAGGGCTTTATTAAAATGATTCCACGGCGACATGTCGCTGGGAAAACCTTTAATTAAAAATTCTTTTCATTTGTAAATATTTAAAAAACAAAGTATTTTATTATTAATCTTAGAGTGTTTTTATAAATAATAATTAAAATTTTTTATATTGTTTATATATTTGATTTGGTTTCTCGGTTTTGGTTTTCTAGGTTTAGGTCCGGTGACTCATCGGTAACCGGTCGGTTTGGTTACTCGGGTTCATTCCGGTCGCAGTGAATAGGGTATGTTATAATTTGACTTCAACGGATTGAGGGATATGTTTTATTGTAAATTAGACGTTAAACGGGTGTGAGTCGATATTTATGGTTGTACATGCGAGGTTCAATGGAATGAGTCGATATGTTATTGGTTGATATACATTCGTGTTACGGATGAGTCGATATGGTATGGTTATACATTAGACGTTCAACGGATGAGTCAATATGGTATGGTTATACATTAGACGTTTAACGGATGAGTCGATATGGTATGGTTATACATTTGACGTTCAACGGATGAGTCGATATGGTATGGTTATACATTCGACGTTCAACGGATGAGTCGATATGTTATGGGTTTACATTCGACGTTCAACGAATGAGTCGATATGGTATAGTTATACATTAAACGTTCAACGGATGAGTCGATATGTTATGGTTATACATTAGACATTCAAACGGTATGGTCGTAATATGTTTGTTATACATTAAAGGGACGGGGGTTCAAGGATGAGTCGATATGTTTGGTTATACATTCGACGTTCAACGGATGAGTAGATTGTTATGGTTATTCATTAGAGTTCAACGGATGGAGTCGATATGTTATGGTTATTACATTAGGTTCACACGGATGAGTCGGGTATGTATGGTTATACATTAGTATTTAAATAATGTTGTAGATCTCTAAACCAATATCCATGGTTATACAAGTATTCAAGTACTCGATGCATTTCAAAATAGTTGTCTGCACAATGGATTGTGTGGTGGATACAAGACATGTTACACAAAATCTGAATATTTTTAATCCTTAATTACTGTGCAAATAGTTATCTGCATAATTGATTGTGTTGTGGGATACAAGACATGTTACACAATTGAATATTTTATATCTTCATACTGTGTAAATAGTTGTTTGCACAATTGATTGTGTTGTAGGATAGTGGCTCATATTTAAAGGGTGGGTAAGTGGCTTTCAAAGTGGGGTGTATAGCAACTTGTATTTTTAGTAGAATGTTGTGTATATAAGGGTTATGAGTTGTATTCATATGCATAGAACCAAAATATAACAAACAATGTGGAACTTAAGAAGGATTATGGAGTTACAAGCTTTGACCCAGTCAACTACTTGGTCAGATGTTTTGAGTTTGTATTTCTGGAGGGCCAAGGAAGCTGACCTTTGGCTGCACGCATGATCAATAATGTGTGTGTGAAGTTACGTGCTGCCATAGAAAGAATATCATTTGTTTAGTCAAGACATGATGCTTCCTCCTGGTTGGGTTTGTGTTCAAGGAATGTCATTTGAGTACTGGCTTGTAGAGATAGTGCTGTTGAGTCGAGGTGATGGTTTTATGGTTGCAGGCCAGGGGAAAGGATGGTAGAGGTATGAGGGCCTGATGAGAAGATGCTTTTCATTTAAAAAGTTGAATGGGTATGTGCCTTTGAATAATAAATGTTGCCAAGTCAACCATTTTAAGTGTATGAGTGTTTTATCTTTTTTTACGTTTTTAAGGTTTCGTTGTGACAAATATTAATGTGTATGTGTGTTTATCTACGTTTTTAAGATGAGTCGATATGTTATGGTTATACATTAGAGGTTCAACGGATGAGTCGATATGTTATGGTTATACATTAGAGGTTCAACGGATGAGTTGATATGTTATGGTTATACATTAGATGTTCAACGGATGAGTCAATATGTTATGGTTATACATTAGAGGTTCAACGGATGAGTCGATATGTTATGGTTATACATTAGAGGTTTAACTTATGAGTCGATATGTTATGGTTATACATTAGAGGTTCAACGGATGAGTCGATATGTTATAGTTATACATTAGAGGTTCAACTGATGAGTCAATATGTTATGGTTATACATTAGAGGTTCAACGGATGAGTCGATATGTTATGGTTATACATTAGAGGTTCAACGGATGAGTTGATATGGTATGGTTATACATTAGACGTTTAACGGATGAGTCGATATGCTATGGTTATACATTAGAGGTTCAACGAATGAGTCGATATGTTATGGTTATACATTAGAGGTTCAATGGATGAGTCAATATATTATGGTTATACATTAGAAGTTTAACAGATAAGTCGAGATGCTCCCACCAAATACTCCCGCCAAAAACTCTAGCCAAATACTCCCGCCAAATACTCCCGCCAAAAACTTGCGCCAAAAACTCTTTTATACCATAAAAGCAGATACTATCACAACCACAAACATATCACACACTCTTACCATCACAACCACAAAAATATGGTGAAGATGGTGCCACATGAAGCTTTGCGTGTAGGTGTGCAGAAGGAGATGTAGTTCTCCGACATTCATATAAACCCGAGAGTTGCGGTAAACTATACTATGCATGTCCAAAATCAAAGGTGAACAATCACATGTTTTTTATTTGTGTAATATATAAATATTCTGGTTAGTTGTTAAAAGAATTGATTTCTTTACTATTTAACAGCCTCCGAAACATTTTGGATGTGGATTTTTTTATGGAAAGAGACCCGACTTCGTGAATTGATGAGTTCTCCTGGAGCTCCATCGACTCCAAGTTACTCTGCAGGACATTCAACACCTCCAAGCTATTCTTCAGGACCTTCAACGCCTCCAAGCTATTTTTTAGGACCTTCAACACCTACAAACTATTCTCTAGGATCTTCAAGAAATGCAGCTCAAACTGCAAGCACTTGCGTGGAAAGATAAGTGTACTCAAGGCAACAATGGACATGCATATGCATCCGGAACAACACACAGTTAATTCGGCTGCACTATTTCACGAAGTTCTCAATGAAATGGAAAAACTTGATTTGGAGTAGTTTGTCATGTGCAATGTAATTCGTATGATTTGGAGTAGTTTGTCATTTGCAATGTAATTCGTATGTTTTATTGTATGTGAAGACTTTGTTTAAACTTTTATGATATGAATGTGTTTATGTATAACGATATCACCTCGACATGCCAATGGTACAAACATTAACACACCTTAAAAACGTATCTATATTTTTTGTTAAAATATACGGAATATCGGACCGAAACGAACCTAAAAAACGTAGTTTAGTTAAAAGTCAACAAAGTCAAACCCTATCCCCGGCGACATGTCGCTGGGGAAACTTTGTTAACCAATCGACAATATTAACCAATATTGTTAATACGGTCAACAAAGTCAACGTCGTATCCCCGGCGACATGTCGCTGGGGAAAAGTGTGTCCACGTCACCTCTAACGTAATTAACACTAATTATTTTTTTGAAAATTGACAAGTGAATCCCCAGCGACATGTCGCCGGGGAAAGGTAAGCGGGAAAAATTCCCGCTACGTTTTTCGTTGAAATATTTGGTCAAACTTTAACGACATTATCCCCGGTGTCGCCGGGGAAAACCTCTGAATTCTTTGACTAAAAAGTCTACGAGAATCGGTGCCACGTAGGACCCATTTTTGTCCATTGTTCCCCTTTTTCTTGTAGCGAACGATGATTGATATCGAGCAGTTCTCATTTGGTGGGGAGAATCTTTTCTTACGCCTTTCTTATGCCGAAATAGGTAATTCCAAAATCTTATTGAGATCTTCTTCATGTTTCTGCCACATTTTATTTTGTCTAAACAAGCCTAACACGATTTTGTAGTCGAAAAAACAAATCGAGCATCAGTTATCATCGGTCTCACAACTATAGGTGGCGTACTCCTCTTAGGTGGCTTCATCTTTTGCTCATATAGGTGCATAACATATAAAAAAGGTAAGAACATAGATCATGTCTGATGTATACTCTATAGCAGGGCCAAAACACGTTCGTTAGTAGCTATCTCTCATTTATCTGGTAGTAAAGTATGTTATAAATATATATGGGGAAGCAGTAAGCATCTGGCACCAGTGGTCTAGTGGTAGAATAGTACCCTGCCACGGTACAGACCCGGGTTCGATTCCCGGCTGGTGCATTTCAAATTGCTATGAGGATATCAGCGCCAAATGTGATGTTGGGTCATCACAAACATTTCGATTCTTCGAATAATAAAAAGCGCTTCTGAGCAATTATTTTTTGGTTTTTTTTACCGTGCAACATCGTAAAACATGACTTCGGACTTTTTGTTCTTGACAGGGTCTCTTCACCAACGTCATCACTCATCACCAACAAGCGTAACATAAAAACCGGCTGATTCAACCCGGGTCAACTGAAACCCGGCCGGGTCGAGCCAGTTTTGCAAACGTTGACTTTAAGGATGCATATTTCCAACCGTGACAATATATTTGATAGTATCTTGTAATATGTTTTCTTATAGTAATACTGATAGAGTCCACTCAACTGAAGGTGTTTGCCATTGCTTATTTAAGTGCTTATCTGCTTATTGTTTGAGCCATAGGCAGTTTTGAGTAGAACTGCCTATTTTATACAGTATTATAGTTGAAGTAAGCACTTAAAAATAAGCAACTTGATACTTCCTTATTTACCAAGCCGATAAACAGTTTGAAATTAGCAATCCCAAACACCCCCTTTAGACCCGATCGAAAGAAAGGCTGTGACAGCAAAACTCTATACTTAACTATCAACCGTTGTGGGACAATTTTAACTCAAGTTAGTCTCCGTATCCAACAAGGATAATTTTTGTTGTTGCGTGTGAATTCAAGGGAGAGTGTCATTATCTGATTAATTGGATTTTCTAATCAATCTGTACTAAAATTTGTGTCTAATTTCATAAGATGTTCTTGTTGGCGGTTTATACTAATTTTTTGTGTGTCCAGTTCTATAAAATGGTCTTCTTGTAGCTCTGGTAACCTGATCCGTGGTCCAGCATAACTAGAGTTTATGGTAGATCATTGGATATCTATGGTTATTGTGCTGATCTACAGAGTTTGTTTTCTGGCCTATGAGTGTGACTACTAATGTTGGTCTAGCCATTTTGTTTATGTGTCTATTACAAATGTATAGATGTGTGGAACTTCACGCCCCACACACTATAAAGATCCGTGCGTTTGCGCATCAGTTCAGCTGATGTAATGTAGACAAAATCACTTTTGAGAATTGGGAACACCATCTTAGTAAATTACTCGGCATGTATCATTTGGACTGAATGCAATATGTTATCAGTATCATGTATAGATGAAATTACTGATTACTTTCTGTTGGAAGCTGATGCAGACTTGGAAAAGGCCTTAACTGAGTCTGAGAATGCTCAAGATATTGAAAAATTAAAGAAGATGATCGATCAGGCTGAATATATGAACCGAAGGAAGTGTTTTTAGTGTTGGGTGTTTTCTTCGTGTTATAAACTGGTTGATGCTGCTTTCCTGTATGAAGTCTTAGTTTATAAAACTGCATGCTTTCCTTGTCGTATATGGTTCTAAGCATCAAATGAAATACTTGTTCAGGTGGTTGGTTTTTTTGTTATGGTCTTCATGGACTTTGAGATGAAATAAAAGCTGATCCCTGTTCGTTTACTTTATTTATTTATCTTTATTGTCCATATCATCCAGTAGAAGAATTAAAATGTCAAAGGTTGTCTCTGACCTCACATTGTTTATATCTATGATTTGGGTCTATTATCATATGCACCTTTGATGAGTCTCAACCAGCATTGCTGACTTTTATACCATGCGTGTGCAATCTGCATAAAAACACAGACCGGATATTAACCGTTGGATTAAATACTGTTATCAAACATTATTAGGATTAACATAATTATTGATCATCAAACATAAGACATATAAAAGTTTCGGCATAGATTACAAGTCGCCTAACAAATAAGAAACCAGATTTAGTCAACTAGAATTTCAAGGAAGTGACATGTTTTTATTGCTCACAAAATCTTTGTTAGAAGCTTAATGTTTGTTTAAAAACTTTAGATTCAAACGTTGTTGTGAATTCAATACTTGCACTATATGAATATTATAAGTAAGTATGAATTCATATAAGATATACAGAGTTAATAGTTAGAAAGATCAAACCTTAACACAGGATTTATACGTGGTTCGGTTACAAAAGCACCTCTTCGCCCCTACTTGAGATGATATCAGCACACCTAACTAGAGAGTTTTCGCTTCACTATGTCAACTAACTCCCTAATGCAGAGAATGAACGTAACACAAACTTTTGATTATATCAAGTGTGTGTGCGATCACTAAGTCTAGATGTCGAATTTTTATCTGAGACTAGAGACACCAATCTATCACGACATGATTTCACACTTTCATTTTCTCAATACATAAAATCAAACTCATGAAATATCCACAAAACACCCCCCAAAGACTTCACAACTCAACTTCACAACTACACAAATCGCTTCACGCATTAGTTTCTGCACTCACAACTACTTCACTACTATACTGTTTACTTTCCACCTAACTAATACACAACTTGGATGAATTACTATGATTTGTAACTAGTACTTACAACAATCCCAAGATCTATTTACTAACAACTTTACAAGATTCTACAAATTAATTTACAGAGTCTATGAGATATGGATGCAACAAAGATTGCAATACACACTTGAGTTGTAATTAGGTGTAATACTTCTTCACTTGATGATGGAAGTATTCTTCTCTTGCACTTGAGGAATTGAGCTTGGATCACTTGGAAACAAAGCTTTATGATTAAATGATCAAAGGATTTTAATGAGATGTGTGGGTTGTTTTTTATCAGAAAGAATGAGTGCAAAAGGTGAGAAAATAGTGGGGAATAGTCCAGTATTTATAGGACATTCTGGAGGAGCGTCTACCTATGGGCGGTCCCCTTAAATAGGTGGGCGGTCCCCTTAAAGATAAGGGGGCCGCCCGTGTATTTAAGGGGGCCGCCCTAGACTAGGCGCTCCCCAGTTTGTCCTTTTGTGTAGGGAGAATTTTCTGGAACTTTCTAGCCGTTTTAAGTCCGAAAATTTGAATTTCAAAATGTTTATTTTGAATAAAGCATTTCTTTTAATTGTAGAAAATGTTTTGTAATGTTTATAAAAATGTTTGCAACATTTTATAAAAGTATGAGGTTGAATAAAAATTTCCTTTGATCATAAAATGCATTAAGCATTTATTTATTCATACCTTTAAGTGATATAATTTTCGAAATGAAAATTTACTACTAATTACTTGTTTACGTTTAATTTTTCATTGAACGTTTTTATATTTTGTGATTATCAAAACGTAAAGATGTGAAAAATATTAATAATGTTTTTAGGCATTATTTCTATCAACAGGATAGTAAGACAATTTTTACTTTTTGATGAATGAAGATACGTGGTATTTGTTATTCATACATATAATAATTGGTATCCTATATTTGCATGTTTAATCCTTAAATGATTTTATCATTCTAAATATGTCTATTGTCGATTAACAATATAGGAATATTGTTACATAAGACAAATGTGAGTGTTGGTTATATTCTCTGAATATATGGATGGTTCCCACCAGAGGGAGTTTATATTTCAATTGAGATGTTATATTACTTGTACATATGCTTTAGTAGCTTGTGCATTCACTTTAGATATTAACCTTACATGGAATTAGGGTTTTAGAGGTATACGATAACGGTTTAAAGCCTGTCTTGATATAACGTTGCAAATGGTACATTATATGAGTAATGTACTTTGTAAAAATGATATTAAGATATTGACTTGACATATTATGATGTTTGCTTGACATATATGATTGTCATAGGTAGATTGCGTGAGCTTGTTAACTTTAGTTATGCAAGTTACGTTGCATAATAAGAGATTAAAGCAAAAATTTCCCCGTGAAAAAGTGATATATTATATAACAGAGAGATATTAAATTGGTGAAAATTTTAGGTTGTTATACTGAATTAACTTTAATAATGAGAAACTAAATTGTTAAACTATATAGAAAGAGTTAGGATTCATATCCATGGTTTAACGATATCTGTAACAAAGGGATGATAATGGCAAGTAATACATAACCATTATACTAAGAATGTTCTTGGAACTTCATCTAGGATATTTCTAGTTTTAATAACAAATGGAGTGTTGCTAGACGTTTCCTTGTTAGTATAAACGCAGTCCACTACTCCAACTCCCAAGTGGGAGCTGTTAGAATATGGTAGTTGGATCCGCGTGTTATACGACTAGAAGTGCCACACATGTTATATTTAAATATGTAAACCGAATGGACTTAAATTGACAAAACCCAAACCCAAAGGGGTGCTTGGTTATAGCCAGCCCCTGTGGCTTTCTAGAGGGGGTGTTTTGTGTCAATTTAAAATTGAGGATGTGGAGGAATTAAAATAAGGAATGAATTATGTTTCCTTGTTCACCAAGGACTAGGATTTGGGTGCCTATATAAACACCCTCGGCCTAGCTCATTATTGATTCATTCACATCCTTTAAAAAACCTAAATTAGTTTCGGTCCTCTCCTCTCCAAAAACCCTTACCGATTTCCAAACCTTCTCTAAGGTTTTCGGTTTTCTTTTCATCCCTTTTGATTTTCGGTTAAACCTTCTCTAAGGTTTTTGCTGCGATTGGATTCCCAAGTTAATCAAGGGATTCGGTTTGTAGTTCTCCTAGATCGACAACTTTAAAACAATAACAAGGGTTTTCGGTTTCTTGAATTTGGGTTGTACCGAATTTTACATAACCCTAATTAGGGTTTACCGATTTTGGTTCAAACTCAAAAGAGTTTATTGCTAATTTTTGGTGAAGAACAACAAGGGTTTGTTTGAGAGCTTCGATTCAAGAAAGGTGTAACACTCGGTGTTCGTGAGACGTGAAGTAAAGACTAGCATCTTGGCGTATTCGTTGGACGTGTTTGTGTGAGCAACCGTAGAGGTGACAACTCAGTCACTAAGTTTCCAAGTAAAGATTCTCGTTGATTGCTTTTAGTCATTCAACAAAAGGTTAGTATTTCTATCTTTATACGTGTGTTAATCTTTAATGTCAAACTAGATCCATCCGCTGCGTACTTAATATGTGTTTAATCACATATCATTTTACCTTATTAAAATAAGCTGAAAAGACCAAAAATATATGAAAAATGCATTGTATATGTGTGTTTTGTGATTTATGTCTTGTAGGTAACGGATATGTCAAAAATGGACGAAAATGAAGCAAAACAAACAAAACCGAGCACGGGAATGGGAAGAGGGCAAGAAATCAAAGCCGAAGGCGTTTACATTCTTAATGGGCCAACCTGTACCCATTTTATTGGGCCGGGTCAGCCCATTAACTTTGTATCTATACTAAACCTTAGCCTAATTCCCTAATAAACAAAATCCATTTATCAAGTCCAAATCCATATACCATTAATCCAAAACCCATTTCATGGCCCAAGTCCAAGCCTAACATCCTAAATTCATACCCGGGTCAAAAGTCAATAAATAAAATGATTAGGTCAAAATTTACTGTTCCTCTATCCCTTTCCCATTTCCCTCGCAAAAACCTATTTACCCTGTAACCAAATAACACGGGGTAAAACCCATTCTCCACACACACGTTCTTACCCCTTGCTTCTAGAAGACTCCCTGATAAGCTCTTACATGTACCTTGTCCATGTTGGCAATCCCAGAGCACATGATTGGTTGATGGGACATGTACACAATCCAAGGGCTCAAAGAAGATGGATATGAATCAAGGGCTCAAATTAGATGTTGAAGACACTCCTCAAAGACCTAGAAGCTTCACTCCATAACTATAAAAGGGGATTCAATCACACAGAAATGATCATCTAGAGTAGGATAGTTTAGGAGTAGTGTAGTCTTGCTTTTAGCTTAATTTATGCTTATTTTTATGCTTATTGTAATTTTCTTTTAAGTTTTAATGTAATCTTTCAAGTTTTAAAAAAATTCAAGTTTTCTTACAAATCTTTCTTTACATTACTAGTTTATTCTTATGCATTTTAGCTTAATCATGTTTTCAAAAGTCATTTAAATAAGTTCATAAGCTCTTATTACTGCACAAGCTTTTTCTGTTCATCAACTCCCTCAAAAATTACCTTAGCTTATTTTTGGGTGATAAGCCAAACATGGATGGGCTTATGGACCTTATCAGCTTGTTTTCAACAAGCTGGAGCTTGTAGAAAAGCTTTCTAAGAGCATTTAATCTTTGTTTTGTGCAAAGGATCAAAGTAAGTTTTCTATTTTACATTTTAGCTTATTTTCTGCATTTGCTTGTTTTACTGCTTATAATTCTGCTTATTTGTGCTTATTATTGCTTAATCCTTGCTTAATTTGTCTTATTATTGCTTATCTCATTTAGTTTAAAGCTTTTAATAATATGTTTTTAGCTTTTATATTGTTTTGATTAGAACTGTCTTAGAAAATCCAAAAATAGCTTCATAGTTTAGTCTATTGTTTAGTAATTAATTCTTTATAGCTTTTACCTAATAATCCTTAATCCACTTAGATAATAATCTGTTTTTATGTTTTAAGACTTTTCATAATCTGTTTTAAGCTTAAAATGGTTCTTAAGATTTTAAAGGTGTGTTTGGAACAAGCAGTTAAGACTGTTTGGGTCATTTTTGGTCATTGAGTCACTTTAAATAAGCTCAAATAAGGTCTAAATAATGGTTTTCATAAGCTAGAATTAAGTCTTGTTTAGTTTTGAAAGTGTTTTATCAAATGCTCCAATCTGTTAGTCCTATTGTTGTTCTAAACTGTTTAAGCCTTGGTTTTATAAAAGAGTCCATAGGGTGTAGAATTTGAGTTCATAATTTGGCCTATAATGTATTAATTTGAATTTGTTTTAAGTGTATTTTCTTTAGTTAAAGTTTTCCTAGAATTTTAGATTTAAAACAGTCAAAAAGAGGTAGTTAGGTAAGCTTATTTATGCAGACAAATTAAAGTCTAATCATAGCTTAATTTAGGATGACTTTTATTTAATCTGGCTCATTGTAGAATAGCTTCAATCTGTTTTAAGTTTTTATGATTGGTAAAAGTCTTTTTTAGTCTTATTTTTAAGCTACAAAGTAGTCATTAATTTTCAAAAAGCCAAAATACCATGTAGTAGAGTCTCCATTTTCATAGTCGTTTTTTAACTTACTTGTTTAGCTTTTGATCTGAATTTTAGCTTAATTAAGTTCCTTAAGTATCAGTCTTTATCTGTTTTAGGTTCTATAGCTTTTTCTCTTAGCTTAATTGGTTTTAAAGTTAGCTTAAAGTTTGTAAAAAGCCTCTTTATTGTTGTGTAAAGTTTGTTGTCTTATGGCTTTT
>BQNB010003650.1:12281-83011 GCA_026074375.1 Tanacetum coccineum | reverse complement strand
TTGAAATGAAAGTAACGATGACTGTTTAAGCAAGCTAACAACGTCTTTAATTGTTGAAAGAGAAATTGTTCTGCTAGTGTATAAATGTATGATGACAATACAGATTGCACAAACGTTTGATATGATGCTCTATATTCACAGTCTTATGCAATATGCACAAAATCAAGAAAAAGATAATATTACGCTTTGAATATAAGACCATTACCTTATCAAACACTCATGTGGAATCATACATAGTTCTGTTTGTGATGAATCTCAACCAGCATTGCAGATAATTATACCATGTGGCCATAGACGGAACTTGACAATTTTAATGGGAGTGGCAAAACTGTAACGTATTTGTTTTAGGGGGAGGGGGGCAATTTACGTCTGCATTTAACATTTCTACTAATAATGACTACGACAAGTTTAGGGGTGCGACCCCTCCCGGTCCCCACTAAGTTCCGTCAACGTCAACGCCACATGTAGCCTGAAATACATACTCATCTGTGAATTGGTAGTAAAGTATGTTATAAATATATATGGGGAACCAACAAACATCTGGCACCAGTGGTCTAGTGGTAGAATAGTACCCTGCCACGGTACAGACCCGGGTTCGATTCCCGGCTGGTGCATTTCAAATTGCTATGAAGGCATCAGCGCTTAATATGATGTTGGGTCATCACAATCATTTCGATTCTTCGAATAATAAAAAGCGTTTCTGAGCAATTAATTTTTGGTTCTTTTTACCATGCAACATCGTAAAATATGACTTCAGATTTTTACCTAATGAATACAGACACTAATAAGTAAGAATCAACGAACATATGAGATTTCGAGGAAGTAGTGTCATGTTTTGGTCCATAAAATCTTTGTTTATCAAACACAAGACTCAAAAGTTTAGAATATACTGAAGTATGAATATCAAACACAAGACTCAAAAGTTTAAAACATTACATAAACCATAAGACACCTAAGTTTATTTGTTTTTGTTCCGTAAGCAACGGGCATTTAGTCCAACCCGTGTTTAACTCGTTCCCAATCATAATTTCAAGGAAGTTGCACCATCTTTTAATAAATAAAAAAGTTCTACGTAACCTAACATTATGATAATTAAATCCACTATTCCCTAATGAAACTTAACATACTTCTACTTTCATCATGTTGACTTAATATGGTTTTGACTGAATCTATATGTAATTGTACCTACTAAATGGTAGTATGACCAAAATCATATATTTTAAGTAGTGATTGACATCAAAGTAGAGAAACTTTAGCTATCAGGGGGGTTAGCTTTCGGATTTTTTAATAAGATATGATATCATTATTTGTAAATATTAGGAACTGGATGAGAAAAGTCATAGTAAAAACCACAATACCGAATGAGCACAATGGGAATGCAGTTCATATTCTAAATTATACTAGCAAGATACGACCTGGTCATATATCGAAATTTCGAATATCATGCTGGACTGAAAGAAACTGAAGGATCTGTATAATACTCCAATCCTAAAAATTTCACCTACAGAGGAATCTACAAAAACTGAACGAAATGGCTACTGATAGAGGTACTGCAGTAAACCGCTTGTGCATGACATGCTGGTATATTCTGATTATTTCATTACAACACAGCAGGGCAACTGATACGTTGACTAAAGATAATCCAATCTACATAGGAAAAACTCTTGTCTCAGCCAATCAAGTTTTTGAACTAGGCTTCTTCAGTCCAGATAATTCCGCTAAGCAATATCTTGGCATATGGTTCAAAAACATTACTATAAGGAAAATTATATGGGTCGCAAACAGAGAAAGTCCGCTCTCTATTTCTGACACAAGTTCTAGCCTAACTATTGTCGATGATGGGAACCTAAGAATCCTAGATGGTGAACGCAACACTGTCTGGTCAACAAACATAACACTCCACTCCAACAAAACAGCTGCAAAGCTTACAGACACGGGAGACTTCTGTCTTAATGATACCATCTCAGGGATGATTTTGTGGGAGAGTTTTGATTATCCTAGTAACAGTCTATTACAAAGCATGAAGCTTGGGACGAATGGTAAAACACTGGGGACACATTTAATGACATCATGGAAAAGTGGCGATGATCCAACACCGGGAAATTTTGTGGTTGGACTTTCTGAGGAGCGGCCACCACAAATTTTCACATGGAATGGTTCAAAGGAGTGCCGGAGGCAGGATCCTGGGTACTCTGAACTAATAAACCTTGTGCCAGAAAATTCACAAGGAGGGGGATATCTCACCATAAACCTTTTAGGCTCATCAGATTTCTGATGGCTTTACTTACAGCCTGATGGTATGTTTCAGATGATATACTTGGACGAGGATAATAAGATGGCCTGGGAAGAACCAAATGATCCTTGTGATGTTTATGGAGTTTGTGGTGCTTTTGCAATATGTACAAGCAACAAGTCTCCCACATGTGACTGCTTGAAAGGATTTGTACCAGAGTCGAACGAGGAATGGGGCAAAAGTAACTGGACAAGGGGTTGTGTTAGGCGAAGTGAACTTTTGTGTGAGAAGAATGAAAGTAGTTTAGCTTCTGGGAAGACTAATTTCCAGGTTATAAGAGGGGTCAAGCTCCCAGATCACTATCTCTAATTTCCATACAAGGATCCCGATGGATGCAAAGAATGGTGCATGGATAACTGCTCTTGTAAGGCATATGCCTTTGTGATCGGCATTTATTGTATGGGCTGGACAGAAGACCTAATAGATATCGAGCAGTTCCCATTTGGTGGGGAGGATCTTTACTTACGCCTTTCTCATTCTGAGTCAGGTAAATGCATGTTCTTATTGAGGTCTAATATTCAGTTCTTCAGGTTTCTGCAAGTTTTTTTTCTCTCTAACCTAACAACGATTTATTGCGAAAAAACAAATCAGAAAGCACTTATCACAAGTCTCGCAACCATAGGTGGTGTGCTCCTCTTAGGTGGCTTCGTATTTTGTTTATACAGGTGGAAAACATATATAAAAGGTAAGAACATGTATTCCATAATAATTTAAAGACTCTTCCTATAGAGTAGGACCAAAAGGATGTTCTATATCAATAAAACAAAATCTCTTTAGACGAGCTTACCTGCACATATCTTAATTATTAACATGATTAAGCGATCCAGATGTGTCGAAAATTATCTATAGGAAGGAACACCATGTTAAATCACTTCAGTTTAGATGATGAAATTGTTTCAAGGGATGCACTACAAGAAGAAGTTTTTCCGCATGAATCTTTGGAATTGCCTATATATGAGTTCAAAGAGATAATAACTGCCACTGACAACTTCAGCTACAGAAATAAACTTGGCGAAGGAGGATTCGGCCCAGTTTATAAGGTAATAATGCACTAGTATTTTCAAACCTTGTTTCTGCGACAATTATACTTAACACACTAACTTAGTATAGGGAATCCTAGATCTTGGGCAGCAAGTAGCAGTTAAGAGGCTGTCATGTGACTCTGGGCAAGGAATTGAAGAGTTTAAGAATGAAATAGCGTTAATTTCCAAGCTCCAACATAGAAATCTGGTTAAACTTTTAGGTTGCTGCATTTAAGGAAAAGAGAGATTATTGATATAGGAGTACATGCCAAACAAAAGCTTGGACACTTTTCTCTTTCGTCAGTTTATCTTAAATCTCTTTCTCATTATTCGGGGCATTGCTTATAGTTTACTTTTTTGATGCCTAGATCCAAAGAAACGCTCACAGCTTGATTGGGCAACTCGTTTCAACATTATTCAGGGCATTGTTCGTGGACTTATTTATCTGCATCGTGATTCTTTTTTAAGGATCATACACAGGGATTTGAAATGTGGCAATATTCTACTAGATGAGAAAATGAATCCCAAAATATCAGACTTTGGACTGGCACGAAATTTTCAAATGACACAAGAGCTGGTGAATACTCATCGGATTGTTGGCACATAGTAAGAACTTTATATTTCCTCTTTCGGATAGTGACTGTTCAAATAACATCTTTTTAACGTATAAATGATGTCTTTATCACAGTCTAAACTCATGAAAACAAAGCAAGTAAGGAAGAAGAAAAGATAGAATTAGGGTTTTGAAACCTAATCTTGGGTTATAAGATTGAAGCTTGTTTTTTGATCTAAACAGGGTTTAGAACTTATATCTACATTACTTACATCATACTAAGGTTTTATTAAATCCTTTATACTTTTCGTTTTATGATTTTATGTATTTACATGTTAAATATAGCCATAAATCACCACTAATGACTTTTAAATGTATAAAAAATTGGATTTTTATTTGGGTTTATCATTTATACACTTATTCTTATGTCATAATTGGTCTATATATCATGGAAAGTAAAAATAAAAGTTTGTTAACATATATTGATTAAGTATATAAAACATGTTTAGGTTAATTAGGGTTTTATTAAGTTTCTTAAACTTCACATGTGAATTTATGAAAGTAAAAGGATTGAACCTTGTTACAATGAAATGATAGACTAGGGAATATATTAGACTTTATTATAAGTACCACATATGAAAAATATGGTTATAAGAGTTTTTATAGTAAACTACTAACTTAAATAAGTACATAAAACAAGGTTTTATAAAGAAACAAACATGAAATACATAGGGGCTGTCCAAATTCGAATTTTGGACTAGTTGGTTATGATGGTTTTAAAAAAAATAATACGCCTCATGACGATTCTCATCAATGATAAGAAATTGAAAAACCGATCTATAACGAAAAGATACGTTAAAAACAAGTTTACAACTATAAAAACTTTTATAAAAATATTTTTATAAAAAGTTACTATTCATTACAGTACTTTATTTTTAAAACATCTAAAAATATGATTTACTTTTGATTACGAGATCAGTACTAGCAAGAATCGTTAAAGCGGAAACTAAATAACGAATAAACTACGACGTTTTTAATAATTAAAGTTTATAAAAGTAATTTTATAAACTATGAACAGTAAAAATCACTATTCATCAGTGAATTTATCTTTGTAAAATATTATAAATCTTTTAATAACGTGAACGTACTCGAAGGAATCACTAAAATCGGAGTTAAAACGAATAAGTTATCGCGAATACAAGTTTACGCTAATTAAAACCCTAAAACGACAAATGAGCTGTTGTGAACAGTAATTTTACTATTCATCACAGAATTTTAAAAACTTTAAAATGTAATATTTTGATCGCTCGTCTTACTACGAAGACGTGGACGTAAGAAACGGCAACGGCCTTTAAAACGACCAAAGTTAGGTCATTTTTTACAAAAGTATATTTATAAACGTTTTTACTTTATAAATACTATTTTACTAAAATGATTAGTCGGTGATTATGCTATATAGAATATTGAGTGGTTATCAAAGTGCTATATTACTAGGGAGTTTCATAATGAGGCCTCTTCGGATGGCGTATCGATGAGTTGTTGGATTTACGATTTAAAGTGTCCTAAACTCCTCGTACGTCATGTCATGACCTCTTTAATTATGATAGCCCGAACGATAGTACGATGTAACAACTATAAGATTATATTCAATGTTAATTAAAGTTACTCAGTAATATACAGCTTAATTTAAATAGGTTGCATTATCGTCTTGTGTGACGTTTTATCTGAGATGAATTGAGCTATCTGTTCTCTAGGTGAGTTCATAGCCCCCCCCCACCCCCACCACTTTTTTTTTTTTACAGTTTTTCTGATTTATTATTATTTGGGGTGAGAATCATGCTCTGTTTTATAAATGGACGCAAGTGTTAAAAGTATATGATTATGTGTTGCTCTAAGTAGCATAACACCTCTAAGCCATTAGCATGGAATGTTGTGTCTCAATTGCAATAGAAGTAAGTTGATAATTACATTTGTGAGCGCGATGAGATAAATAGATCCTATCTGGGATTAACTTCCCGTTTGGGTGATTAGACTATACCACGGGGAAGAACGTTGACCATGTCGGCTTGGATGTTGCGGGTTACAACATCTGTACGGGCAAATAACTGCTAAAATAGCAAATATAGGTTGAGCTTCGGTGTCATGAGCTTAGTGCAACAGTAATCTGGTTTTGTGATTGTTGGCATCTGTTGTAACATCACGGGAAAATCTTGCGGTCCTGCATAATTTAAATACATAAACCTATGAATTCACCAACAATTTTGTTGACGTTTTAAGCAATGTTTTCAGGAGGTCATTAGGCACGAGATGCCAAGGATGCATTGGATAATGTTTTGGATTGTACAGTTAAAGACTTATGTGTATCATGTTTTGGGAAATCTATGTTGTCTTTTGTAATATGAAACAAAGAACAAGTAAAGCTATAAGCTTTTGTAATATATCTTTTATTTAAATCCAATGTATCAGTTTAAATGACTTTTGTGTCGTTCTTATATATATCTTGTGCTGTTGATCTTGAAGTAACATGCCCCGGATCCTTATTCCGCTGCGACCCATTTTGGGGGTGTTACAACTTCAGCTACAGAAATAAACTTGGCGAAGGAGGATTCGGCCCAGTTTATAAGGTAACAATGCACTAGTATTTTCAAAACTTGTTTCTGCGACAATTATACTTAACACAATAACTTAGTATAGGGAATCCTAGATCTTGGGCAACAAGTAGCAGTTAAGAGGCTATCATGTGACTCTGGGCAAGGAATTGAAGAGTTTAAGAATGAAATAGCGTTAATTTCCAAGCTCCAACATAGAAATCTGGTTAAACTTTTAGGTTGCTGCATTGAAGGAAAAGAGAGATTATTGATATAGGAGTACATGCCAAACAAAAGCTTGGACACTTTTCTCTTTGGTCAGTTTATCTTAAATCTCTTTCTCATTATTCGGGGCATTGCTTATAGTTTACTTTTTTATGCCTAGATCCAAAGAAACGCTCACAGCTTGATTGGGCAACTCGTTTCAACATTATTCAGGGCATTGGTCGTGGACTTATTTATATGCATCGTGATTCTTTTTTAAGGATCATACACAGGGGTTTGAAATGTGGCAATATTCTACTAGATGAGAAAATGAATCCCAAAATATCAGACTTTGGACTGGCACTAAATTTTCAAATGACACAAGAGCTGGCAAATACCCACCCACCCCACGGATTGTCTGGCCACATAGTATGAATGCTTTATATTTCCTCTTTAGAATAGTGACTGTTCAAATAACATCTATTTAATGCATAAATGATGTCTTTATCACAGTCTAAACTCATAAAAACAAAGTACCACATTTTAAAATGGAAGTCACATTGAAATGAGTATACATAGAACATCATATCATAGAAAATGATGACTTGTGATGCTTGCATTTACAACTAACCTTCTCCTACGACTCACAAAGAGAACAATATATCCGTTACACATTTTCATCAATATGATGTCAAATTGTTATATTATTGGGCAAATGCTGATTAAATAATGAAATTCAGTGGCTATATGTGTTAATTATGGCAGAATTTCTACTAATAATATGAACGAAATTAAGGACGTGATAATCACTGTCCTTAAAGAATATTAGCCCCCCACTATTTACGCTGGTAATGAGAGATTTTTTTGAGAGGATAGAAGCGGCTCATGAAGACGAGGTTAGGTAAATGAGATTTTTTTTTGGAAAGTATGTTGCGGCTCATGGGTGCCGTCCATCTAGGGTTTTGATAATAGAGATGGAGAGAGATTTGATTCCTTTTTGAGAGGATAGAAGCGGCTCATGACGGCCAATAGTTAGGTTTTGAGAATGAAGATAGAGAGATTTGATTCTTTTTTGAGAGGGATGTTGTTGTTATGGCTCTCTATCGGTGGCGGGAGAGATTTGACGGGGTGTTAGTGCAGCATGGCAGCGGCGTCTTATTGATTGAGTAGGTCTTCAAGATCGTCCCAATGTCTCTGATACCATTTTGAAGATAGAAAACCCCGAAAGGCTTATTTGATTATCTTCATTAAAACATACAAATATACATAGGCTACAAGAGTTAGGCTTTGAGCAGATAAGGATAAAGCCTACAACTAATTTACAACAAAGCATGACAAGGATAATATAATCATACCAAATATAAGAGTCAAGTATGACTCACTAATATTATCAACTAATTTAATATATTCATCTAATAAATGTTTTTGGATAATAAAAAAATGCAGAAAGATGGCCATATTTATAGGGAAACTCATGACCATTCAAATAGTCACAATGGTTCACAAAAAGACTGTTATGAGTGACGATTTAGCAACGGTTTAGCGACAGAAAAACCGTCACTAATCTAAAACGTTTCAAACAATCGTGATGGTTCAGCTAAATACATCCTTTTAACACATTTGAATGCCATATTTCTGAATTGGTGCGTATTTTCAATAATAATACTTAATTAGCAACGGTTTTGTGATATATGTCACTAATACTGTCGCTAATATCCATTTTGAATTAAACATTCTCCCATTTAATAGGATATATACAAAATACATTTGTTAATGAAAACCCACAAGTTCCAACAATCCCTCACTTGAATTTTATTAACAATATCCAACATATTATGCATAAATTAAGATAGCTTTTGCCTTGAATCTTAACATAGTGTATATCCTTCAAATAGCCTAACAGAATCAACGGCGGCTTTATAGCATTTAAGACATGATTCTTAGTGTTAAACTTGGAAAGGTAACACACATAACATGTTAATTGATGTTCATAACATGGTAGCACTTTTATGACCATGTGCTAATCCCAGTTTCATGGATATCTCCAAAAGTAACTCACCTTTGTAGGAGCGGCACCACTCTTTATATCCACATAGGTGAAGCCTTTTAATTTCCAAAGGTACACTTCATTAAGAGTATAAATACTCACCCTAAAAGAATTACTCACTATTTAGCATTTAAACTACACTAGTGTCTAGTTGGTAATCAACAACTTATTTTTACCACATTAAACCTTTAAGTAGATTTTAGTCTAAGTAAAGGTTGGGTTCCCATTGTTGCCAACTTTACTCAATGGGTTTTAAACCCATCTCTCTTGTAGTTCCAAAGACTATGTCTTTTGGAAGACCTTTTGTAAATGGATCCGCAAGATTCTTACAAGAGCGTATATATTCAATAGTTATTATCCCATTGGATATTAACTCCTTGATATAGGCATGTCTAAGGCTAATGTGTCTAGACTTTCCATTATACACCTTATTATATGCCCTTAATAGCGTTGACTGGCTATCACAATGTAAAGAAATGGCTGGCATTGGTTGTGGCCACAACTCTATATCTAATAACATATTTCTTAGCCATTCTGCTTCCTTACCTACGGCTACAAGTGCTAAAAACTCAGCCTCCATGGTGGAATGTATAATACATGTTTGTTTCTTTGAACCCCAACAAACAACCCCACCACCAAGTGTAAATATCTAACCAGTTGTGAATTTACTATCACTACTGCCTGTTATCCAACTAGCATCTAAGTATCCTTTAAGTACATCAGGAAAAAGATCATAATATAAAGCTAATTGTCTAGTTCTTTAAGATAACCAAAAACTCTTCCAATTGCTTTCCAATGATCCTGGCTTGGATTACTCGTATATCTTGACAGTTTGCAAACAACATATGCAATATTAGGTCTAATACAATGTGTAGCATACATTAAACAACCTATTGCACTTGCATATTCTATTTGAGCAATAGCTCTTCCATTATTCTCAACCAGTTTACAAGATGACTCATATGGGGTGTTTGCTTCCTCTATATTCAAGTGTTAAAACTTGTCTATAAACTTATCAATGTAATGACATTGATTTAAAGCATAACCCCCACTATGCCTTTTAACCTTTATCCCCAATATAGTATCAACCTCATTCATATCTTTCATCTGAAAGCACAAAGACAGAGACTTCTTAGTTTCATTGATACCTTCCATATTGGTTCCAACAATCAGTATATCATCTACATAAAGGCATAGGATGACACCATAATCTTTTGTAAACTTAGAATAAATACATCTATCAGATGAGTTATGGGTAAAACCATTTGAAAGTGTAGACTTATTAAATTTATCATGCCACTATTTGGGTGCTTGTTTTAACCCATACAAAGATTTCTTTAATTTGAAAACTTTATTCTCATGACCAGACAACACAAACCCTTCAGGTTGTTTCATATAGACTTCTTCATCTAAGTCTCCATTTAAAAAGGCAGTTTTAACATCCATTTGATGTATAGGCAAATTATAAATTGAAGCTAATGCAAAGAGCACCATAATCGAAGTGATTCTAGCTACCGGTGCATATGTATCAAAGTAATCAACTCCTTGCCTTTGACTAAAGCCTTGAATTACCAACCTAGCCTTAAAAGTTTGAATGGATCCATCTGTATGGTATTTAATTCTAAACACCTATCTACACCCAATTGCTTTGGAACCTGAAGGTAAATCTAAAAGTTTCCAAGTATTGTTAGATACTAGGGAATCCATTTCATCATCAATTGCCTCCTTTCAAAATGCAGAATTCCTAAAGGTGATAGCCTCTTTATAAGTTTTAGGTGCATCCTCTACATTAAGTAGAACTGGTATTTTATTAATAACATTATTCTCATTGTCACCTTCAACAAGGAAGATAATAGCTTGAGAATCAATAAAATCAGGATCCAAGTTTCTTTCCTTTCTAGCCCTTTCACTTCTTCTAGGTGCACTAGAAGATTCTGCCATATTCCTCTTATTAAAATAGTTTAAATATGGACTAGAAATATCTTGTGGGATTTGAGTTACAATTTCATTTGTGCTTGTTGGATCATGACGAAATTTATTCTTAAAGAAATCTACATCTCTTGATTCAACTATTACATTTGAATCTAAATCTAAACAACGATAAGATTTAGATGTATTGGGTAAGAGAACCTTATAATAGGCTAAACAACCTCATACTCTAAAATAGCTAATATTAGGCTTTCTACCTTTCCAGATTTCATAAGGAGATACTTTTAGTTTCTTTGCAATTATTATATTACTTACATGACATGCTGTAAGCAAGGCTCCACCTCATAAATTATTTGGCAAGTTTGCACTGACTAACATATCATTAATCATATCTTGCAAAACTTTGTTCTTCCTCTTAGCAACACCGTTTTGTTGAGGTGTATATGGTGTTGTTCTTTGATGAATCAAACCTTGTGATTCACAATAGGAAAAAAATTCGATGGAAAAGTATTCACCACCTCTATCACTTCTTAGAATTTGTATCTTTTTGCCTCTTTGGTTTTCTACTTCAGCCTTATGAATTTTAAATGTTTCGAAGGCCCGATCTTTTGATTTCAACAGATAAACATAGGTATATCTAGAGCAATCATCAATGAAAGTTATGAAATACCTATTTCCTCCTCTAGTTAATTGTCCATTTAATTCACATATACCAGAATGCACTAACTCTAAAATTTCATATTGTCTATCCACTTTAGGAAAAGATTTCCTTTTCATTTTCGCTTGAACACATATTGCGCATTTATCTTTATGTTCACCATTATTGGATATAATGACTTGTTTTAACATATCTTTCATAGTCCGATAATTTATATGTCCTAAACGATTATGCCATAAATTGAAAGTAGAGCATTCAATATTAAAACTGGGAATAAAATTGCAATCGAGTAAGTAAGCAGAACTAGTAATTTTATTGATATTGAGTTTGAACATGCCATCACAAGCATACGCTTTTCCTACAAATACATTGGCTTTGGACATAATTACTTTGTCCGATTCTATCATAGCCTTACCCCCACTTTTACAAAGTTTAAAACCAGAAACAAGATTCTTCCCAATGTTAGGAACATGAAGAACACTCATAAGGGTTAACTTCTTTCCAGATGTGAATTGGATCTCAACGTGTCCTGAGCCAATAACCTTTAAAGTATGATTATCACCCATCATAACTTCATGTCCATCTTCAGTTTCCTTATAAGTTTTGAACAAGTATCTGTTGTTGCAAACATGTGTAGTTGCATCAGAATCATACCACCAATCATCAGTTGTTGTCACACTAGCCATATACAGTTCCTGAATCATTCCGATGTTCATTTTGGAAACCATAGCAGTGATTTCTGTGGTATCAACTTGTTCCACTACATTAGCAGATTCATCCTTTTTGTTTGAATTCTAATTTTTCTTCTTGGGATTCTTGCAGTAGCGTTTGATACGCCCTTTTTCACCACATTTATAACACACAACCTCGAACAATGGTTTCTTGTCTTTCTTGTTGTCCTTGGATGAATTCCATGTACCCTTCCTCGTCTTGTCATTTCCTTTATTGTTCTTTCCTGAATCAACATAATTAACCTTAGAACTTGATGCACCATTCAGATTCTTTTCACGAATACGAGTTTCCTCTTCAATTCGTAATGCTTTTGAATCTGATCCAAAGTAAAATCCTCTGAAGTGTGCATCAGTTTCTTTCTGTAATTGTGCCAAGAAGATGGTAACTTGGTAATGATGGCCCCGACCAATAACTTTTCAAGGATTTCAATGTTAAGATTTTTGAATTTAGAAACCAGAATAATAAATTCATGAACTTGATCTAAAATAGACACGTTATCTTCCATAGAAAATTCAAAGAATTTAAAAGTGATAAACTTATACGCCCCTTTCTTTTTAGCGGTGTATTTTTTTTCAAGAGAATTCTAGATTTCCCTTGCAGAAGTCATTGGTATGTATAAATCATACAGACAGTCAGTGAGGGTACTCAGAATGTATCCTCTGCATAGTGTTTCATCTTGTTCACGCTTCCTTTGTTCCTCTTCAGTCATCACGTCAATTGGTGGCCCTTTTAGGACATAATAAACCTTGAACGCAGTTAACAGAAATTTCATCTTTTCCTTTCAATGAGTAAAGTTCATTTCATCCATTCTGTCCAGTTTGATTGTGTCGCTTCCAAACATCCTAAAACTAGCATTTTGATCCATGATAATATTCTTTAAGATTGTTAAATATGGCAGAATTTCTATTAATAATATGAACGAAATTAAGGACGTGATAATCATTGTTCTTAAAGAATATTAACCCTCACTATTTATGCTGGTGGGATTCGTGACTAATTTCTTCCCAAGATTCGACCTCAAAAATAGAACTTTATGCAGCGTACATAAAGTTCATATGAACATCAAATGTATGTATTTCGTATGTATGAATTGAATGTTTTTGGATAATCAAAAAAATGCAGAAAGATGGTCATATTTATAGGGAAACTCGTGACCATTCAAATAGTCACAATGGTTCACAAAAACCAGCTATTAGTGACGATTTAGTGACGATTTAGTGACGGTTTAGCGACAAAAAACCATCACTAATCTAAAACGTTTCAAACAGTCGAGATGGTTCAGCCAAATACACCCTTTTAACACATTTAAATGCCATCTTTTTGAATTGGTGCGTCTTTTCAATAATAATACTTAATTAGCAACGGTTTTGTGATATCTGTCACTAATGTCGCTAATATCCATTTTGAATTAAATATTCACCCATTTAGTGGGATATATACAAAATACATTTGTTAATGAAAACTCACAAGTTCCAACAATATGTCTCCTAAAAATGCCATGGGAGGAGTAATTTCAGAGAAATCGGATGTATTTAGTCAAGGCCGTCTTTGAGGGTGTGCGGGGTGAGCGACCGCACAGGGCCTCAAAAATTTTAGGGGCCCTAAAATTTGTTCCTTTAACAATATGATAAACGTTTAGATAACTAATTTGCATTATATCTTTTAAACAATGACATTTTATATGTAACAATTTTTTTCGAAAGATCTTATTATGTAATTTCGCACAGGGCCTTCAAAACTTTTAGAAATTTAAAGACGGCCTTGTATTTAGTTACGGGGTAATGCTATTAGAGATTGTGAGTGGAAAGAGGAATACTGCATTTATACATCAAGAACAAGTTTATCCTCTTGCACACGTAAGTATAACATTCCACTCAAATACCATACCACATAACTTCCTTCAGCCATGGAAGGAAGGGAGAGGAAAACAATTCATTGATCAAGCATTAGCAAAGCCATCTTGTCTACCAGAGGGTTTGCGATGCATACACGTGGGACTTCTTTGTGTTCAGGACCTGGCTAAGGATAGGCCAACAATGACAGAAGTAGTTTATATGCTATGCAATGAAATTGATCTTCCACAGCCAAAAGAGTCATTATTTACTTTACAAAGGCTATCCGGAACCAGATTGGACAAGAATCCCCAAACATGTGTTCTATAAACGCAGTCACTATATCCATAATGAGGGGCGATAGCTAGTATCGACTATAGAGGATACTCTGTGATGACATTCAAATTACTTTGTAATTTTATCTTTGAGTCTTAGACATCGATTGTGTTAATTTAACAGAATGATTATACAAAGAAACTATGCTAGCACATATATTTTCTAACCCCAAAAGTGCTCAATAAGCTAAAAAATTCATGTATTATTTGTGAATGTGGTGACTCGGGTCAAAGCATAACAGATACCATATGATGTGATTTTGTTAAAAGAAGTTTGTAATAAAGGGCCATCTTAACATACAATTATGTTAAGTCATAAAATTGATTTCCTCGGCAGGTGTAATGTTCTTTTAGAGTAAAGGATAATATCCAATAAGAAAGCAAGAGTGCAAGCAAAAGTAAATGTGAATTATAGCATACGAGTTGATGCACTATCTAAAACATCGTGTGATAATATGATATGCTGTATGCAGCAATCATACGCAACAGTTAAAATACTTGACCTACTGATAGAATGATGGCACAATTAATGACAGAGAACCAATACCCTACAGCCAGTGGCGGAGCCAGGATCTTGGCATATAGGGGGCAAAAAAAATTTCTCCGAAAACAGCTTCAAAAACCGCAGCTCTTTAGTAGCGTTTTAGCTGTTTTTAACAGTTTTTTAGCAGCTTTTAGCAATTTCTTAGCATCTTTTAGTAGTTTTTCAATAGCTTTTTGATATTTAAGCAGCCTTATCGGGGGCAATTTGAGATTTAGGATGGGGGCAACCTAAAAATAAGGCCATAAAAATACAATTTTTGCACTAAAAAAAAAAAAATTCGCCAGTTTATCGGGGGCAACGGCCCCCTCTACTTAGTACATGGCTCCGCCACTGCCTACAGCCGTAAAGATAAATTGCTCTGACAGCCTGACTCGTATAAATTTTTTATAATGGAGGAGGTTATTAAGACCCCTAACGTGTTGCAAATACCCCCCCCCCCTTGTTTTTCGGTTTATTTATTTATTTATTCTATTTTTTTAGTTTTATAATTTTGTTTGTGTTATAAAACTGTGAAATGAAAAGTGCGGAACAAAAATATAAAGTTTTACAAGTGAAAATTATTAAACTGTCTAAATATACGGGGCACAAACTGAAGAAAAAAACTGTGTTACACTGTAACTGAGGGGACAAAAGAGGGTATTAGAAGTACTTTTTGTGGGGGTCTTCATAACACCACCTTTTTATAATATCACCAAATTTAATCCCAAAGTTACATGTGAACCAAATTCAGTTTATCAAATTCTCAAATCATATCATCTCCTTTAATGTTCAACTTTAATTCCAAACAATATGAGTCTTTGTCAACAAGCACTGGAGCAGCTAAGGGAGTGTTTGGATTAGCTTGTCGTTGGGGTCTATGGGCTTACTTTAAATTTGCACCTATTGATGGACTAATAAGTAATAACTAGAAATACAATGCATTGGGACCGGGTGCATTTTAGAAAATTTGAGATTTTTTAGCACTACAAAACAAAATTTTATCAGGTCCCGTGACACCTAGTTCCGTCAATGCTAGTATAATCGTAACAATGACTCGCGTAAACCAGAACATGTATAAATTAACCTCAACAAACTATAAAAGCAATAACATGTAAACAAATTCGATAACGCTAACATTCATAATCCGTAAATAGAAACTACAGCAGCATCATAATATAATTGTTGTGTTTAGTCTTTATTTTAGCAAAAGTCCACGGTAGTCAAGTGTTAAGTTTTCGTGGGCTAACTTGTGTCCCAAGTCCAGCCCATGTGTTTTAGGGTTTGTTCTCCCCCTTCATCTTTATAAAAGGAGGTGAGGGGGGAGGGGATTGAACACATCATTTTTTCAATACTAATCATTCGATTAGGGTTTATTATCTTCTGCTCTTTTTCTTTCTTTTTTGTCGATCCATATTATCTGCTAGGGGTGTGTTCTTTATTCGACATCGAGGTTATCCGTTCTTGTATCGAGGTTGTAGGCTATCAAAACCTACAAGTGGTATCAAGAGCCTTGGTTCGAAGGTTTTTCGATACTAGGTTCGAAGTTGTTAAAGGGTTGATCATTTTTTTGGAAGGAGCAGGGTTTCTGTTTGGGCTTCCAAGTTCGATGACAACAAGAAAAGTTACTGTTTGGTTCGTGAACAGTAATGGTAGCAGCAAGAAGATCGGTGCGACTGGTTTGTTTTGTTTTTTTTCCAATGTTAAAGGGAATAAGGAGAAACATTACTGGTTGGTTTTTAGAAGTTAACGAAAGAAAAGAATATTACTTTGGAGGATTTTTTGCACAAGGGACTTTGTTGAGGTTTCGATTTTTGTGAGGGTATATCACAAGGTTTAGTCGATCAACAAAGGGATAAAGAATGACGGGAGCCAAGTTTGACATCGAGAAATTCGATGGAACTGGTGATTTCGGGTTATGGAGGATCAAGATGCGTGCTTTATTAATCCAACATGGATGTGAAGCAGCTCTGGAGGTTTTACCCGAGGATATGGAAGCTCAAGCGAAAACTGAGCTAAACAAGAAAGCTCACAGTGCCGTGATTTTGTGTTTAGGTAACAAGGTTCTGAGAGAGGTTACCGGGGAGACGACTGCAGCGGGGGTTTGGTCAAAGCTCGAGACTTTGTATATGACAAAGTCATTGGCCAACAAGTTGTACCTGAAGAAGAAGTTGTATACATTCTCTATGCCGGCTGGACGAAAGATTTCCGAGCATATAGATGAGTTCAACAAAATCGTTCTTGATTTAGCAAATATTGAGGTAAAATTCGAGGATGAAGATCTTGCTTTATTATTACTCACTTCTTTACCAGCATCATACGAACACTTTGTGGATACCTTGCTCTATGGACGGGAAGCTTTGACTTTGGAGGACGTGATGGCCACACTAAATTCAAAGGAAATCAAAGAAAGGTCTAAGGCGAAGGGGGATGATGGTGAAGGGTTATATGTGAGGGGAAGAACTGATCGTAGGGATTCACGTCAGTCAAGGGGAAAGTCAAGATCGAAGTCTCGAGGTGGAAGACTCAAGTGCTATATTTGCCAATCTGAGGATCACTTAAAGAGAAATTATCCGAAGAATAATCGCATGAAGTCAACAGGTTACGTCAAGAAAGATGAGCAACCAAGCTTTAGTGGTTCGACTTATGACGACGCCGAGGTGATGATGGTGATGAGCGCACAGGTTCAAGCTCTGCTAGATTTGATCATGGATTCAGGATGTTCATACCACATGACACCCAGGTTAGATATACTTTTTAATTTTCTGGAATGCGATGGGGGCAGTGTACAGTTGGGTGACAACAGGGAGTGTAAAATCAGAGGTATTGGCAAGGTGAGGTTACAACTGAAAGATGGGTCAAGTTTTGTGTTACACAATGTCAGGTATATTCCTGAATTGAAAAGAAACTTGATATCGCTGGGAACTCTTGAAAAAGAGGGATATACCATAAAATTACAGTCGGGCAAAGTCAAGGTGATTAATGGTTTCAGGGTTATTTTATCTGGAATACGAAGGGATAATTGCGTATACTCTTTGGATGGCCATGCAATGGCAGGTGAGCTTAATGCTAGTGTTGAAGAAAAAGACAGTCTTGCGCAGGTTTGGCACAAAAGACTGGGACATATGAGCGAGGCGGGACTACAGGTGCTGGAAAAGCAAGGGCTGTTTGGCAAGAAAAGTCTAGGTAAGCTCGATTTTTGTGAGAATTGTGTTCTGGGAAAGTCACATCGAGTCAGTTTCGGTGTAGGAAGGCACACTACTCAGGGAGTGATAGACTATGTTCATTCAGACTTATGGGGTCCGTCTCAGGTGGAATCATTAGGAGGTAAGAGGTATTTCTTATCTATTGTTGATGATTATTCCAGGAGGGTATGGGTTTATATCCCCAGTTTCAAACACGAAGCATTTGGAAAGTTCAAAGAGTGGAAGCAATTAGTAGAGAATCAGACTGGGAGGATGGTTAAGAAGCTGAGGATGGATAATGGTCTTGAGTTCTGTAACTAGGAGTTTGAGCAGCTATGCATTGAGAGTGGGATTGCTAGACATTTGACAGTTGCCAGGACACCGCAACAGAATGGGGTAGCAGAACGTATGAACAGAACTCTCATGGATAAGGTACACTGTTTATTAATTCAGTCTGGATTGCCCAAGACCTTCTGGGCAGAAGCGACATGTACGGCCGCATATCTTATCAATAGGTTACCATCGAGAGCGATTGAGAAAAAGACACCTATGAAGATGTGGTCAGGACATCCAAGTGATTATGGGATGTTGAGGATTTTTTGCTGTGTCGCATATCCAAATGATAAACAAGGTAAGCTTGAGCTGAGAGCAATAAAATACGTTCTTTTGGGGTATCGCGATGGTGTGAAGGGGTACAGACTATATAGGCTTGATGGTGAATCACCTAAAATAGTCACTAGTAGGAACGTGGTCTTCAATGAAAGTGTCATGTACAAAGACACGTTGAAGGATTCTGGTGCAGGTGATAAGTATGTTGAGGAATTACAGGTTGAGGTGGAACTACAAAGGTTAAATAATCATACGCGTGAGGAAGATCAGATAGACCAGGAAGACGGCGATGATGAAGATGTAGGGGATCATAAAACTAATCAGACACCGGATCTCACAGATTATCAGTTGGCTCGGGATAGAGAGCAAAGGACAAGAACGAAACCTTTAAGGTTTCAAGATGAAAGTAATATGACTGCTTACACGTTTGCTGCAGCAGAGGAAGAAGATACTCATGAACCATTGACATACCAAGAGGCAGTTGCTTGTGAAGATAATTATAAGTGCAAAGCTGCTATGAAAGAAGAGATGGATTCTCTAAGGAAGAACAAGACCTGGGAATTAGTAGATCATCCAGTTGGTCAAAAGTTGGTGAGCTGCAAATGGCTGTTCAAGATAAAGGAAGGGATTGACGGTGTTCAAAAGCCTAGGTACAAGGCAAGGTTGGTGGCTCATGGATTCACACAAAGGGTAGGTATTGATTACAATGAAGTATTTTCTCCGGTAGTTCGATAGACATCAATTCGGGTTATACTTGCATTGACTGCGTGTAAAGATTATGAGCTGGAGCAACTTGATGTAAAGACGATATTTTTACATGGAAATCTTGAAGAAGTGATCTATATGAAGCAGCCACCGAGATATGAACGAGGTAACAAGGTATGTTTGTTAAAGAAATCCCTTTATGGTTTGAAGCAATCACCTAGGCAATGGTATAGGAGGTTTGATGAGTATATACTGAGCAACGGGTTCAAGCGTAGAAGTTACGATAGCTGCGTATATTACAGGAGTTATGCACCAGGTGAGTATATCTATCTATTGTTATATGTAGACGATATGCTAATTGCTTGTAAGAGCAAGGCTGAGATTGGGTCTACCAAGTCTTTGCTTAAAATGGAGTTCGACATGAAGGAGCTCGGGGAAGCAAAGAAGATTCTTGGTATGGAGATCATCAGGGATTAAAGTCGTAAGATTCTGAGGGTGTCACAATCCGGGTATGTTTCTAAGATTTTGAATAATTTTAGAATAGACAATGGGAAATCGGTTAAGATGCCATTGGGTGGGCACTTCAAGCTGTCGTTGAAGGATTGTCCAGTTAAGGATTGTGATGTTGAAAGGATGAGTAAGGTACCATATGCAAATGCGGTTAGGAGTTTAATGTACTTGATGGTGTGCACGAGGCCAGACATAGTGTATGCGGTAAATGTAGTTAGCAGATATTTGGGGAATCCAGGTAAAAATCATTGGGAAGCAGTGAAGTGGATTTTGAAATATTTGTGGGGTACTGCACATGTGGGTTTGGTGTATCAGACAAATCGTGGCAACCATGTGGACGTAACAGGTTTTGTTGATTCAGACTACGCTAAGGATCCGGATAAAGGTAGGTCTATCATGGGTTACGCATTTTTAGTACAGGGATGTGTTGTAAGCTGGAAGGCAACGCACAACACGTGGTAGCTCTTTCAACTACAGAGGCGGAGTATATGGCTCTTACGGAGGCTGTGAAGGAAGCTATTTGGCTAAGGGGACTCTTGAAAGAGTTAGGCGTAGAGCTTAACACTGTGGCAGTTAATTGTGATAATCATGTTTTTCATGAAAGGACTAAGCACATCAATGTGCGTTATCACTTTATCAGAGAGGTCATGGAAGCAAAGACGGTTAAAGTTCTGAAGGTGGGTACTGAACATAATGCTGTGGATGCCTTGACGAAGGTGGTACCTGGACTCAAGTTACAACATTGCTTGGAGTTGCTGAATGTTGGTGTAGGCTAATATAAAGCCTAAGGTGTAAATTGCTGTGTTTAGTCTTTATTTTAGCAAAAGTCCAGGGTAGTCAAGTGTTAAGTTTTCGTGGGCTAACTTGTGTCCTAAGTCCAGCCCATGTGTTTTAGGGTTTATTCTCCCCCCTCATCTCTATAAAAGGAAGTGAGGGGGGAGGGGATTGAACACATCATTCTTTCAATACTAATTATTCGATTATGGTTTATTATCTTGTGCTCTTTTTCTTTCTTTTCTGTCGATCCATATTATCTGCTAGGGGTGTGTTCTTTATTCGACATCGAGGTTATCCGTTCTAGTATCGAGGTTGTAGGCTATCAAAACCTACAATAATGGTGAAAATTTACAATTAGGTTCAGATCTAGCTAGTACCTGAATTGATGAAAATGAGCATCTGCCAAAATTTGGGGGAAATTATATGTTTTATAGTTTATGGCAAATTTAATTTGGTGGTGAATTAATCTTTATAGCCCCTGAAGTATGAGTTATTACTAAGTTTAGCCCATGTAAGTTTGGGTATGTTTGACGAAATAAGTGTGGAGCGGGGTTTGGGGCTGGGGCTCGAACTCGAACTGGAGCTTATTTATAAGCCGAAAGCTGGAGCTTATAGTTTCATGAAGTTGTTTGATGAATTGGTTGGAGCTGAAGCTTATTAATATAAAATCGCATAGATATATATCAAATCAAATTAAGATATATTCACTTTTTTTTGATAATAAATTATATTTTGAAAGTTAATTAAGGCTTCTATAAGCCTTTTTAAGTGAGTTTGGGCTTATGAAAGCTTACGGCTTATAAAATGTTCATAAACTAGTGTGATAGATAAAAAATTATTTTATAAACTAACTTATTTTAGCAGCTCAAAATCCTCAGCCTTATAAGATGTTTAATACTAGTTATAATGCTCGTGCACGCACGGGCTTTTTTGCTAATTTTGTTCTAATGTATTTTTTATATTGCATTTCATTCAAAAAGTAATTGGATAAGAAATTGTAGTTGTGTCACTCAAGCATTCATATATTTGGTAATATTGTACGGTTTTGAAGTTGGCCCCTATCTTTTGTAATAGTTATAATACCCGTGCACGCATGGGTTTTGACATCAAATATTAATTACATATTTCTATAGTTATATAGTGAGATTAATTTGAATTACAGACACTTATATTATACATATAAAAATAACGATCAAATGCAGGTCATTATGTTGTCAAATGAGCTAAGGGGGCAATTTCCTTTTGGAATGATTGATGCTTACTTATATCCAAGCAGTGCTTGCAACATTCTAAATATTTATTTTTCTGTTTATTTATACGCGCATGCGCGCACGTTGTTTTGACATAAGTCGCACTAATGGGATTTTCTCAAGATATCTATTTCAAAGGCGGCGTAATATCAACCTAAATATCCTCACTGTTAGACTCATAAATTATTGGCCCAAGCCATTGTGGGCTTGAGGTCATTAGATTTAGGGTTTAGTACCTTATTCCCAAAGCTATGTTTTATTATAAATAGATATACTTTCTTATATAATGAACAACAATCCAATCAATATCAATTTCTATTATCTTTCACTCACTCATGCATATGACTCTACTTTAACCGTCGACATATAGCTACATAACTATAATCTACCAAAAAAGTTTATCATACCAGTATCTTGCACACTCAAACAGGACACATGGTCCAAGTCTCACATGGATAGTCCTACGCTAAGTCTGTTATTCGCTCTTACATAGTGTTCCAACAAATGAAAATGCTAGTATATGTTAAATAGCATATCACTTTACGCAAGGCCTTTGGTATAGTGATATGTGTGTTCCTCACCAACCTAGAGGTTGTGGGTTCAAGCCTCGCTGGAGGTATTTGTGAGATATATTGTGAGATAGAGGTGGTATAGATGTGAAAAAATTGTCATTCTAAAAAAAAGCATATCACTTTCTTTACATTTAGAATCAAACATTTTAGTCATACAATAGTTATCTTTGCTATCCAAGGATACCAAGTTAGCACAATTGCATCTTGGACTCTAAAGATTTCTCATCACGTCTTCAAGATGAGGATCAGTGAGCTTTGTCCTTTTAATGATCACTCTCTTATTCTCTTTCAATTTCATTTTGCTTAACACGTACATGCACTACAACATTCGATGCTTTCCCCAGCAACATTCCGACCCTTTCGCCAGCGACATGTCGCTGGGGAAATCTATCCCCAGCGAAATGTCGCTGGGGAAAAGTTGATGGGGTAAGCTCGATGGCAAAACGTTCCCCAGCGACAATCCCCAGCGAAAAGTGGGCCCCACGTATTTTTTGGTCAAGGAATTGGTGCCACGGTGGCAGTAGATTCCCCAGCGACATGTCGCTGGGGAAACTTCTGATTAAAACCAAATATTTAAAGTTAATAATAAAATCTTAAGTTAATTGCACATTTTCCCCAGCGACATGTCGCTGGGGAAAATTCCCTTTGAGTTTGACTTTTCAACGCTTTTCACCTCGAGAGTTTTGTCCTTTAGCGGGATTTTCCCCAGCGACATGTCGCTGGGGAAAAGTCTGCAATTTTTTTTATATACAGCCTGCACAGCAGCATTTCCAGATTTTTTCCGGAAAAAATCTGCCTGCACAGCAGGCATTTCCAGATTTTTTCCGGAAAAAATCTACCAAAACCTGTATACACTCACCACAACTTGTACCAAAACACAAATACAAAGTAAACGCATCTCGCAATACAAAATACACCACAACTTGTACCAAAACCAAAATCTAATATAGGGAAATCGGCCAAAAGCCGAATATGTACACATGATAGTTTAGGGAAACAAGCGTGATGTAGCATACTAGGGAAACAAGTCAATAGTCCACAAGATAAACATAAAGAAATAATGTACCATACTAATGAACATATAACACGACTAACTCGTGTCATCGCCACCATCCTCACCCCCCGTATCATCACCATCCTCTCTATCACGCGCGCGACTCCCGCCACTCCCGCTGGCTCCACCTGAATCATACCTAGCAAAAGCATCCGCGAACCTGTTGTCGCTCCTCATCAAGCTCATCATGAAATCGACATCCCTGCTTCTGTCAACGGGTGCGGTATAGCTCAGCCTAGAGCGGACGTATCCTGGCATTACCGGACCCACGCCAGGAATGTGGCCGCGAAGCTTTCCGCCTCGGACCATCGCGTTGATTTCTGCAGTGGTGTGCTCACCCGTCGCCTCGAGCTCCCTCATCCTATCCTATGTAGTGACAATAACACAAGATAGTAAATATATTAGTCGGGTTGCTACATTATTAATCGATGATTCATTAAAGTATGGTTTGAAAGAATACTTACATACATCCGGAGAGCCTCAGGATCTTGGAATACACCGTTAACGGTGTGGAGACGATAGAACGTGTCGATCTCTGATGGTTCCTCTTGGGTTGCCGACGTCATTTTCTGTACATACACACGCATATAAGATCAATCTAATTAAAAACGACAAATCTTAACACACCAAAATGTATAATCAGATATATATATGTATGTAAAATCAATAATAATAATAATAATTACCATCAGATGTCGAGTGAGAGGGATCGACCGAGATCCATGGCGTGATACCACTGTGCTCTTGGACCGATTCAGCCTATTTGTTTCGGCTCGCTGGGCGTTGGCAGGGTCATTCCAGAAGTTGATGTATTTCTCCCACTCATCATCCGTGTACTCATCGGGTTTGCCCCGCCTGATCCGATCCAAATCATAAGCTCCAGTCTCGGGGTCTCTGATCCAATGCTCCCTCTTCAAGGTTGCCTTGTTGGTGTTATATGATTTTCCAAACTGAGCCTGAATGTATCCTTCGATTCTAGGCCATCGCTCGGATCTCATATGCGGCTCGAGGTTATACGTAGACTGCAATCATATACAACACATTGAAAACAGAGTTAGAAATATAATTTATATATTTATTTAAATTTGTTTATTTATTTATATGATATAAATAAATAAACGAATTTAGATAAATATACACAATTAAATAAATGAACACGATAATTAAATAAACATAAAAGGATAACTGACCCCAAGAGTGGCCATCAGCCTCGCCTTGTCCCCCGCGGGGACCTTCTGCCAGGAAGGGTAATACAAAGGTATACTCCTAATCATCTCCCCGAAGTAGTTTCCCCACTGAGTCGAGTAGGGGCCGGTAGGGACAACCGTGTTATCAGCACGGTCTTCGAACCCGATCTCGATGGGCCGGCCTTTATTAGCGGCCACCGCATCCTTTAATACTTGGTTCCGGGTCCTTTCCCGGGTCTTCCTGCCGGCTTTCACGCCGCCCAAATTGGGCTTTCGCTTTCCTTTTCCTGCAAAATCAAGTGAGTGATAAAGTCATAAAAGTTCAAGGCAAGCAAGTTCAATATATGTATCAAATTTATGCTTGTATTACAATAATCCAGAAATTCTTACCTCGGTTGATGAAGCAACCCGCGCAACCGAATGATGTAGGAGGTGGACGTGAAGGATCCTCACCACCACCGTCCCCGCCATGTGCTCGTGCAACATCAGCCATCTGTACAAGTACAATTAGCATAACATGTAGAAATTCATGAACAAAATAATACAAGCATGCACAAATCCAAATATCCAAATAAATTTACACATTTAAACAATCCACAACAATTTCATTCATTCATTCATTCATTCAAATATATAAGTGTATTTTGCAAGTTACAACACAAGGTTAATCTTCTTCTTCACTAGAATAAACTTTCTCAACACCATCATCATCATTGATGAGGTCTTCAACATCAGAATCTGCTAAATCATGAGGAAGGGGGTCTTCATCATCGCTAATATCATCGTCTTCGCCAGGAACATCAATGATATCTGGCGGTGCGTCAACCTCCGTTGATTCACCATCTATATGCAAATCTATATAGAAGGTGACATTATCCAAGTCATTCCCACTAGTAGAAGGTGGGAGATCAGATGAGTTGTCCAAATGTATAATATCAGGTTCGTTCTCTACCACGATGACACCCCTGTTGAAAAACTTTTTATGATTAACATGTTCGACGACCTTCACGTTGGGTTTGGCCGGATCTTCAAGGTAGAAGACTTGTTTAACTTGTGTTGCGAGAATGTATTGATCATTTTTCCACCACTCACCAGAGCCGATGATTTGTGTCATTCCGTTTCTAAAGGTAAGTTTCTTGACTCTACCATTGTTGCGAGTGTCGAACCACTTAACTCTGAACAACGCAACTTTGAACGACAAATATTTAAACTCGAGGATTTCTTGAAGCTGACCATAAGACATTTCCCCGTCAGGGCCAGGCGCACAAATGCCGCTGTTTTGAGTTGTGCGACGTTCATCGCGGCTCTGCACGACATACCTCACACCATCTACTACGCAAGCGTTTACTGACATTGGAGTCCTTGATGGTCCATTAGCCAAAGCGAATAACTCGCTGGTTGTGCTAACCTCTGGGTCTTGGAGATTGTTTGCGTGACGTTCACAGATCTATGAAGAAGATAGGATTAGATAGAGAACAAAAAATATGATATTGTTATTTTTACACTTAAGTACACAAAATAAGTCTAAGTTTACCAGCGTCCTAAACCAGCAAATATACTTATTTTTAAAGAGAGTAAGAGAAAAAGAATTAAACATTAGATTGAGGGGTGCTCTTGTGGTGGTGGGTTATGCCGGTGGTTGGGTGATGGTAGCGATGAGTGGTGTCGGTGGTGGAGATGGTGGCGATGGTCGGTTGGGTGGTTGGTTTTTTTTTGAGATTGATAAAGATCGTCAAAGAGATGTTTTTTTGTGTTTTAAAAATTAACTAATCGCTTTTGGGTCGTCTGTTGAGAAAAGCATACCTGTTTTTGATAAGTTTTATCCCCAGCGACAATCCCCAGCAGACATGTCGCTGGTGAAACGATTAATAATAAACTTTTGACTTGTCAACGACAATCCCCAGCGACAATCCCACATACGACATGTCCTGGGGAAACTTTTCATTATTGTCGGTTTTTTGGGCAAATGGCCGCGATAATAGAAAAAATTTATGGAGGGCTCAACGAAAACGTTTTCCCCATCGATTTGAAATATTAATCCCCAAAGCGACATGTCCTGGGGAACGGGGTTATCTTAAAAATATAAATACAAATAAGTTTTTTATAATTATGGTATCTTATAAAAATAATAACTAATTTTTTTTATTATTGTTTATTATCTATGATATGGGTTTCCTCGGTTCTACATTTCGAACGAGTCATCCGGATTCAGAGTCGGTTTGGTTTTTCTCCTCGGTTCCCGTACAATGTTGAACCCGTAACATCGTACGTAACCTATTATGTTGAAACCCTAACTTCCATCACTTGAAATGAAACCTAATAATGTTGAACCCTAGGCTCTCTATAACAAAGAACCTATAAAATGTGTATCCCTAACTCATTCATCATTGAACCTACATTTTACTAATAAGGTTTGAACCCTAACATGATAGGTCAATGTATGGAGCTAGGGGTTACAGACTATTAGAGGATCAATGTATGAGTTAGGGTTACACATTAGATGTTTAAGGTGTATGGAGCTATATGGTTTACTCATATAGAGGTTCAACGTATAAGGTAAGTTTACACATTAAGGGGTTCAATGTATGAAGTTAGGGGTTACACATGAGTTAATGTTCATATGTAGGCGACTAGTTTGAATTGATTAGAACTTAACACCGCATATTTTCCATATTTCAAAGCCCATCTTATGATATGTTTACCGGGTACATACATTAGATGTGTTCATCCAACGGATTTCTTTAGTGAAAACTTCGATTTCCTAAAACTAAGGTAGATAACCTTCCTTCTCCAGAAGCCCAAATTATGCCACCGCTACCGAAGCGCATATTTGATGATTATGTAGCCCATGCGAAAGAGAGTACATTTGACGTGTGGTTGAGTTCGACCCACCAAGATTACGGGTCTAAATGTCAATGTTTGACACCAAAGGGAATGCCGTACCATTTGGGTATGTTTACGAATCATAACAGAAGAGTCGAAACATGAACACTATATCCAACTCATAACATTGAACCTATAAATGATTGAACCCTAACTCATACCCTAACTCCTACATTGAACCAATAAATGTTGAACCCTATACATTATAGGTTTCAATGGTATGAGATTAGGGTTCAACATAATATTCCGACCCGTACGAGTTACGGTTCAACATTATAGTTCAATGTATGAGTTAAGGTTCCAACATTTATAAGGTTCAATGTATGTTAGGTTAGGGTTCAACATTATAGGTTCAACGTATGAGCTAGGTTAATGATGAAAATAATTTAATTGCAAATTACAGCAAGGACGTATGAGCATTATAGCGTTCAACCAAGTAGTCCCGTTACGACGTTCCCGGTAGCAACTGGACCAAGAAACCTGTGTGTACCTAATCGTAAACCTAAAGGACAGAACACCACGTTTTAACACGAGGGTGTAGCACATAAAGGTTGTTTATTGAAGAACCAACATCAATCGTGAGATAATATTGAAAGTTGGATCCTAGTGATCATGTTTCGACTTCGGTTTATATGGGATAAAAATTCGTAACATAAAGCGTAGGGGTTACCACATTAGAAAGGTTCAATTGTATGAGTTAGGGCTAACACTTAGAGGTTTAATGTATGAGCTTAGGTTTACACCATCCAGTGAGGTACCACTCTATAATAGGGTTTACACATTAGACGTTTCAATGTATGAAGTTTAGGAATTACAACACATTAAAGTTCAATGTAGGCACTACAGTGATTGATTAGCTCTAGCTTAACATAGCCATTTCTCATACTCAATTATGCCCCCATCTTATGACTTACTGTTACGTTAGACATTAGATGTTCAACGATTTCTTTAGTGAACATTCCATTCTTTAAAAACTATAGGTAGATAACCGTCCTCCAGAAGCCAAAAAATAAAAGCGAGCTACCTCTGCAGCAGGCAGATTTGATGATTATGTAGCGCCATCGAAAGAAGTATTTGACGGTGGGTTACGAGAACGCCCAGCCAAGATCGACGGCGTTCTGAACTGTCGTACAAATTGTTTGACAAACAAAGGGATCGTACCATTATTTGGGTATGTTTCTCGAATCATTAACAGACAAAGATCGAAACATGATCTCTAATGATCCCAAACTCATGACATTGAACCTATATATATTGAACCCTAACCTCTACATTGAACCTATAATGTTGAACCCTAACATTATAGGTTCAATGTATGAGTTAGGGTTCAACATAATAGGTTCACCGTAAAACCGAGTTACGGTTCACAATTTAATAGTTCAATGTATGAGTTAGGGTTTCAAACATTATATATGGTTCAATGTATAAGTTAGTGTTCTAAAACCTTATAGGTTCAGAACGGATGAGCTAGGTTTAAAATGATGATAATAATTAAATGCGATGTAAGCAAGGGACAGTATCGACATAAGGTTCACCAAAGTTGTCCGTACACTTTTCCGGTAGCGAACTACTGGACCAAGACAACCGGTGTGTAACCATCTAAGACTATAACCTAAGAACAAGGACATCAAACCAAGAACGTGTATAATTAAAAAAAAAGAATATAAACAATAAAACGAGGTGCAAAAAGGTGATAGTTTATTTAAGAAACAACATCATTCTCAGTTAGAATAAATATTGAAAGTTGGATCCTTATGTGAGATCATGTTTTTCGACATTTCGGTTTATGACGTTCGAAACTAAACAATAAGGTAGGGTTACCACAATTAGAGGTTTCAATTATGAAGTTAGGGCTAATAAACTAACACAAATGAGTAAGTTGATTAGAGGTTAATGAATAGCTTACAGGGTTACACATTAGAGGTTCAACGTATAAGGTAGGGTTACACATTAGAGGTTAAATGTATGAGTTAGGGTTACACATTAATGGTTCAATTGTATGACAAGTTTGATTGATTAGAAGCTAACAACACATATTTCCATAGTTCAAAGAAAGCCCATCTTGAAATGATATGTTACGGTTATACTAGATTAGACTATAATTTCACGGATTTTCTTTAGGGTGGAACATCATTTCCTTAAAAACTATAAGGTAGATAACGGATCTCCTCCTGAAGCCAAATATACTAACCGCAGCCGCTATTTTGATGGTATTATGTAGCCCATGCGAAAAGAGTATTTGACCGGTGTGGTTCGAGAGAACCCACCAAAGATACGTGGCTCTATGTCATAGTTTTGAGAACACGACAACAAAGGGATGCGTTACCATTGGGTATCGACTTCTATCAATCATAACACAACAGTCGAAACATGATCACTATGATTCCAAAACTCACTACATTGAACTATATATGTTGAAGCCCTAACTCATAACATGAACCTATAATGTTGACTACCCTAACAATTATAGGTTCAATGTATGAGTAGGGTTCAACATAAAAATAAAAGGTCCCAAAACCGTAACGAGTTACGGTTCAGAACATTCCATAGGTTCAAGGTACTGATAGTTAGGGTTCCATAACATTATATGGTTCAAATCGCTATGATAGTTAGGTTCATCACTTACTAAGGCTTCAACGGTATAGCTAGGGTTTAATGATGAAACCATAATTAAATGCAACTGTAACGCAATGCGACAGTAGGAGCATTATTAACGGTTCAACAAGGTAGTCCTAGTTGAAATGACCACTTTCCGGTAGCAACTGGACACCAAGAAACCCAGTGGGTTGTACCTAAATTCGTAAACCAAGGAACATAACCACCGATTTAACGAGAGGTGCAACAACACGATCTGTTTATTACAACAGAATAGCTGATTCAAAATTGCCAACAACTTTCTAGGCTGAAGCAGTTAATACTGCTTGTTATGTCCAAAATAGGGTGTTAGTTATCAAGCCTCACAACAAGACCCCTTATGAACTTTTTCTAGGTAGAAAACCTGCCTTAAATATGAGACCATTTGGGTGTCCTGTTACAATCCTTAATACCATATATCACCTAGGTAAATTTGATAGAAAGGCTGATAAAGGGTTCTTTGTAGGATACTCTACCAATAGCAAAACATTCAGAGTATTTAACAGTAGAACTAGGATAGTAGAAGAGAACCTGCATGTTAAGTTTAGTGAGGATACACCTAATATTGCAGGAAGTGGACCTAATTGGCTTTTTGATATAGATGCTCTAACAAATTCAATGAACTATAAGCCAGTTGTTGCAGGGAATCAATCCAATGGTTGTATAGGTACAAAAGCATGTGATAATGCAGGTAAAGCTAGAATGGAGACAATACCTGGCAAAGATTACATATTGCTACCATTTTTGACTCAAGATCTACCATATTCATCTAGTTTAAAGGATTCTCCTGATGCTGGATTCAAACCATCAGGGGAGGAGGAAATGAAGGATGTTAAACATCTAGAGAATGAAGATAGTGAGGTGCCAAATATAGAGGAGCCAAGAGTTAATTAAGAGAAGGATGAAAGTGTTAATAGTACTAACAATATTAATACTGTTAGTTCAACTGTTAATACTGCTAGCATAGAAGATAATGCTGTTGATGAGAATATAGTCTATGGATGTATTGATGATCCAAATATACCTAATTTGGAAGAGATTGTCTATTCAAAAGATGATGAAGGTGTTGGTGTAGAGCCTGACATGAACAATCTGGATACATTCATGCCTGTCAATCCTATTCCAACTACCAGAATTTACAAGGATCATCCACTTGAACAAATCATTGGAGATATACATTTAGCACCTCAAACCAGAAGGATGGGACAAAGAGGTGTTGACTGAACTGGGTATGTTTAGTTTAGTGTCAACAGAGGTTCAACATAAAGATTTTTAGTATTGGTTTGTTTTGCTTGTTTTTCTTTCACTAGTTGAACCCTCAAGAGGCGTAATTCAAGCTTTGACAGATCCATGCTGGAATAAATGCAATGCAGATGAGCTTCTACAGTTTAAACTGCAGAAGGTTGAGGACTTTAGCTGATTTCCTTTTGGCAAGGGAGGGGCCATTGGAGCAAAATGGCATCTACCAAAAAACAAAGATAAGTTGAAGAGGTTACTGTGGTTAGAAACAAGGGGGGGCTAGTTGGTTTGAGCACAGGGTTACAATCAAGAAGAGGGAATGTAAAGTATGCATGAAGGTTTTTGCTTCAGTTGCTTAGGATTGTAAGCAATTTTTAGGCTTATTCTTTGCCCATTGCCTAATTCAAATGACTTTGGTTGGTGTATCAGATGGATGTGAAGACGCTCGCATTTTTATATAGCAAGATGAAGAGGATAGTTTATGTTCAGTCAAACTTCTGGGTTTGAAGATCCAGGAGTTCTCGGTCTAAGTCTATAAGGCAGAGAAAGGGAAAAAAAAAAAAAAATAAAAAAAGGCACTATATGGTCTACATCAAGCTCCTAAAGCTTGGTACGGGACTTTATCTACCTATTTATTGGATAATGGATTTCAAAGAGGGACAATAGATAAGACTTTGTTTATTAAAAAGATCAAAGGTGATATTTTGCTCGTTCAAGTATATGTATATGATATCATTTTTGGATCTACTAAAAAGAGTTTATGCACTGAGTAAGAAGTTCCAGATGAGTTTTATGGGAGAGCTCACTATCTTCTTAAGACTACAAGTGACACAGAAAGATGATGGAATTTTCATCAGTCAAGACAAGTATGTGGATGAAATTTTGAAGAAGTTTGGCTTTTCAACTGTGAAGACAGCAAGTACACCTACGGAGACCTCCAAGTCTTTGATGAAGGATGAAAATGCTGAAGATGTTGATGTTCACTTATATAGATCAATGATTGGTTTATTGATGTATTTACCATCTTCAAGGCCTGATATAATGTTTGTTGTATGTGCTTGCGCAAGATTTCAAGTCACACCTAAAGTTTCACATCTTCATGCTGTGAAAAGAATCTTTAGATACTTGAAAGGTCAACCTAAATTGGGCCTTTGGTATCCTAAGGACTTACCATTTGATTTGGAAGCTTATACTGACAGTGACTATGCTGGTGCTAGTTTAGACAGGAAATCCATAACAGGAGGTTGTCAATTTCTTAGGAGAAGATTGATTTCATGGCAATGCAAGAAGCAAACTGTAGTTGCCAACTCTACTACTAAAGCAGAGTATGTAGCTGCATCTAGTTGCTGTGGACAGGTGTTATGGATCCAAAATCAATTGCTTGACAATGGATACAACTTTATGAACACCAAGATTTTCATTGACAATGAAAGCACAATCTGCATAGTTAAGAATCCAGTGTTTCACTCAAAGACTAAGCACATTGAGATTAGACATCACTTCATCAGGGATTCATATGAGAAGAGATTAATACAAGTGATCAAGATTCACACTGATCACAATGTTGCAGATTTACTCACAAAAGCATTTGATGTTAGTTGTTTTCAATTTTTGACTGCTAGTATTGGAATGCTTAATCTCTGAAGTGTTGTTTGGATAGATTGATGATTGGAATGGGTTGGAAATGCTAAGGATGAAATTGGGGTTGAAACTGGTAACCCAAAAGGTTAATGCTGCTGGGCATTACTTAGTACTGTTGGGTGAAAAGTTAGTACTGTCAGGCAAAAAGTTAATACTGCTGGGCTAAGATAGTGCTGCCAGGCAAAAGTTAATGCTGCCAGGCTACTTACTACTGCTAGGTTACCGTTGGAGTTACAACCGCTGAGGGTATTTTTGGTTTATAAAAGGAATACTTCGCTTATAGGTTTTCTATATTACCTATTTAAGCGCATACGATCACACCATATTCGTTATTAATCTTTTAAATACTCTCAATCAAAAACCCAAAACTTAATTTCATCACCGACTTCAAACAATTATCACTCATGGAGGCTCTAAAATTTGTTGATTCACACAAACATTGGTTGTTATTTGGAAAAAATCCATAGAGGAATGCTGATTTGATGGATAGTGGACTTTCTGATTGCTAACCCAATTCGATTTGCCTTAACGGTTAAGTCCAACTATCTATGTATATTATATTGTGTATTTTGGGTCTACTACAAAGATCAAAATAGTCTTTTATGAAAGACAATATACGTGCCAAAGTTATAGCAAGGACAATTGTAATATCAGAATCATCTGTGAGGAGAGATCTTCAATTTAATGATGAGGATGGTATTGCTTGTCTCATAAATACTAAAATTTTTGAAAACCTTCAATTGATGGGATATGAGAATCTTTCTGATAGACTTACTTTTTATAAATCTTATTTTTCCCATCAATGGAAGTATCTTATACATACCATCTTGCAATGTTTAAGTTCAAAATCAACTGCTTGGAATGAATTTGGTACAAATATTGCATCTGCAGTTATATGTTTGGCTAAGAATCAAAAATTTAATTTTTCTAAATTGATTTTTGATGGTATGTTGAGAAACTTGGATCCTAATTCTAAAAAGTTTTTAATGTATCCAAGGTTTTTACAACTGTTTTTGAACAATCAAATTGAAAATCTTACACCAACTTTTAATGATGAGTATGCTACACCTTCTCATACTAAAAAGGTTTTTGCAAACATGAGAAGGCAAGGAAAAGATTTTTCAGGGACTGTGACACCATTGTTTGCTACTATGTTGATACAACCTCAAGCAGATGTGGGTGAAGGTTCAGGACAACCCACTGAACCCCAACACACACCTACTACTGCTTCACCATCTAATATTGAACCAATCCCTATTATTGCATCATCATCACAAACCCAAAAGACCCACAAATGTAGGAAAACCAAAAGGCCCACTGAGATATCTCAGTCTAGTGGACATATTACCCTTGTAGCAGATGAGACTGTCCATGAGGAGAAGGGAGACAATATAGAAAGGGCTGCCACTACTACTGCTAGCTTAGATGCAGAGCAGGACAGTGGTAACATAATTAGGACCCAATCCATGGCAACACTTAATGAGCCTATTCCTCAGTGAACTGGTTTAGGTATTGGTCCCAGTCGCCAAGATACCATATTGGGGGACAGACCTGCTCAAACTAGGTTTGAGAGGTTGTCTAAACAGTCCAATGATCCACCTCTCTCAGAGTTAACACACCTGGAAGTGGGGAGGACAGACTGCAAATTACGGAATTAATGGAAATTTGTACAAAATTGTCTGACAGGGTTCTTGCCTTGGAGAAAGCCAAGACTGCTCAGGATTTAGAGATTACTAGTCTAAAGAATAGAGTCAAGAAATTGGAAAAGAAGAGAAAGGCAAGAACTCCACAACTCAAGAGGAGATTATTCAAAGTCAGAATAGAGTCCTCTGCTGATAAAAGTTTGGGTGATCAAGAGGATGTGTTGATAAAATATAATGCCTAAAAACATTACTAATATTTTTCACATCTTTACGTTTTGATAATCACAAAATATAAAAACGTTAAATGTAAAATTAAACGTAAACAAGTAATTAGTAGTAAATTTTCATTTCAAAATTTATATCACTTCAAGGTATGAATAAATAATTGCTTAATGCATTTTATGATCAAAGGAAATTTTTATTCAACCTCACACTTTTATAAAATGTTGTAAACATTTTTACAAACATTACAAAACATTTTCTACAATTAAAAGAAATGTTTTATTCAAAATAAACATTTTGAAATTCAAATTTTCGGACCTAAAACGGCTAGAAAAGTTCCAGAAAATTCCCCCTACACAAAAGACAAACTGGGGAGCCCCTAGTCTAGGGCGGCCCCCTTAAATACACGGGCGGCCCCCTTAATTTTAAGGGGACCGCCCACCTATTTAAGGGGACCGCCCATAGACTGATGCTCCTCCAGTTTGTCCTATAAATACTGGACTTTTCCCCACTATTTTCTCACCTTTTGCACTCATTCTTTCTGTTCTAAAACAGCCCACACATCTCACTAAAATCCTTTGATCATTTAATCATAAAGCTTTGTTTCCAAGTGATCCAAGCTCAATTCCTCAAGTGCAAGAGAAGAATACTTCCATCATCAAGTGAAGAAGTATTACATCTTTGTGTGTTGTTACAATCTTATTTCATCCATACCATAACTTGTAAATCAATTGTATATGATATTGGTGATCTTTGTAAGTATAGTTAGATCATGGTGATCTTACCAAGTAGTGTTAGATAGTTGTGATCTAAGTAGTGTGGTGAAGTGAAGTCTTGAAGTTGTGAAGAAGTCTTGAAATTATGAAGAAGTCGTGAAGTTGTGAAGTCATGAATAAGTAGTGAAGTCGTGTTGTGATAGATTGGTTCTAGCTAAGATTAGAACTCGACATTTAGCTTTGTGTCGTAAATTCGGTGTAAGCAACGTTGTGTACGGTTTTCTCTGGCATAAGGGAGTTGTTGACATAGTGAAGAAAACTCTCGAGTTTGGTGCTCGGGGAGTGGAAAGTAGGGGAAGATAGAGGTGTGCTTCAGTTACCTGAACCCTTTATAAATCCTCGCTTGTGATTTGATTGATTCTTACTTCTTATCTTTATGTTCTTACATTATTTGTCTTTTATAATTGTTTAGATAATCATATTGTTTATATTGTGTAAGTACTGAATTCACATAAAGTCAAATCTAGAATTTTTATAAAACACCTTAAAACCTTAAATAAAAAAGGGGTAAACTATTCAACCCCCCTTCTAGTTTTCCACAATTGGTATCAAGAGCTACGTCAAACAAGATTTTTAAAATAAATTGTATTTTAAAACTTGAATCGATCTATGGAACCGGAAAAATATTTAGAAGGACAATCTATGCAAAGACCACCACTATTTGAAAGTGATGGATTTATTTATTGGAAAAATAGATTTGAAACTTATGTGAAGTCAAAAGATCTAGATCTTTGGCATATTATTACCGATGGTGATTTTCCACCTATTCAAAATAATCCCGAAACTAAAAAGGATGAAATTGTATCTTTTCATAAACAAAATGATGATCTTAAAAAAACTTGCTAAAATAATGAAGCTAAAATGGTAATTTATAATGCTTTACCATGTAAAGAATATGAAGGAATGTTTGTGTGTCAAACCGCAAAAGAAATTTGGGATACTTTGTTAATCACTCATCAAGGTAATAATCAAATTAAAGCTAACAAAATAGATCTTCTTGTTCAACAATATGAACAATTCATGATTCCGGAAGAGGAATCAATAGATAATGCATTTGCTAAATTTAACACTATTATTACTAGTCTAAAAGCACTTGATGAAAGTTTTTCTAGCAAGAATTGTGTAAGGAAATTTCTAAGGGCATTACATCCTAAATGGCATGCAAAAGTCACGGCGATTGAAGAATCAAAGAATCTAACAACTCTATCACTTGACGAACTCATTTGAAATTTGAAGGTTTACGAAGAAGTAATTAAGAAAGATTTTGAAACCGTCAAAAGCAAAAAGGAACAAAGTAGATCTATTGCCTTGAAAGCTAGAAAGGAATCTAGTGATGATGATAGCTCAACCTCCGATAGTGAAGATGAAGAATACGCCATGGCCGTAAGAGACTTCAAGAAATTCTTCAAAAGACGAGGATGATTCGTAAGACAACCACATGAAGAGAGAAAATCATTTCAAAGAAATAAAGACGACAAAAATGGCAAAGGCGAAAGAAAATGCTTTAAGTGTGGAGATCCAAATCATCTCGTCAGAGAATGTTCAAAACTATCAAGATATCAAAATCAAAAAGCGTTTGTTGGAGGATCTTGGAGTGATAGCGACAAAGATGAAGAATAAAAGACAAATGACGAAAAGTTTTTGTCTCTATGGGCTTAAGCTTCCAATGAGGTACTTCGAAACCGAATACTTTAGTGATGACCTATCATCACTAGACGAAAATGACTTAGATAGTGAATATAGTAGACTATGTAAATTAGGACTAAAAGTGATGGCTAAAAATAAAACTCTAAAACAAGCTAAAATAGAATTAGAGAATGAAGCATTTGAATTAAAAGATAAATTATCTAGGTTAGAAAAAGGTAAAGGAAGTTAATGATGAATGTAAAATCTAGGTCAAGACATTAAGTTGAATATTAGTAGCTTAAAAAACAAATATCTAGGCTAAATCAATTATGATAGTAGTCACTCACTTTACAAAATAATAAGTTCTCAAAAAACTTCCGGTGATAAATCGGGTTAGTTTAAATTTTACCAAAGAGTCACTAGGCGAACCCAAACAAGTAAAGTTGTAAAGCCATGAAGAATTCGAGTCGTAGGAAAAATTGATTAGAATCAACCCTAATCAAACCAAAATTTTATACTGATAAACAATACTAAATTTCATATTGCAAAGTGATGATGAGGTAAAACGTTTTTACAAACCCTCCTTAAAACCTAGAGTCGGATTTACTAAACCCACAATGAGGTCTAAAACACCTTCTCCGAGAAGAAAAGAAAATTTTCATCCTCGTTCCAAAACACCTCAACCTAGGAGCTTTACTCAATGTGGATGGCATTTTAAACGTTATATTACGTCAAGTATACTGAAAGTTGTGGTCAGCGTGTAGCTCAGCTGATTCCGGACAAGAAAGGAGACTTCGAATATACTTGGCCTTGGGCGGATTTTCATAATAATTGTACTCCTCGCCCATTGTTTTCTCAAAGATTTGGGAATATAGAGCATCGTTTAGTATGGGCTTTGTATTCAAAAGAATTAAGATACATTTTTACATTTCTATTGCATCTTTATTAATTTGTTTTCACAGTTTGTTTGTTATCCTTTATAACATGTGTGGAATTAAAAGAAAAAAGTAAGAGTTCATATGAGTTTTCGGAGATTCACATGTTTCCAGATTTTTTCAACCTGAGAGAAGATGAAATATCCGAAAACATAATATTGTTATCAACATATTTAACCTACATACGCTTATGGTATATTAGTAACCAACAACTTCTATCTTGAGCCTATGCGGGATAAAATGTTCACATAAAAGGTTACAAAATATCTCCATAAAACACACCTATGTAGCAACACTAGTAATAAATTGCAGGTCTAAACTGCTATTTATGTAGCAAAAGCAAACTCAAGCTATAGAATGAATAAATAGTATTTTTAATCTCGGTGACTAAGAACATGAGATGTTGACTACTTAAATTTCTTCCGGTTCTTGAATTTCCCTCATACACAAGATTGCACTGCGTGGATCAGTATTCTAGCTTTGTCCTTGGTTACGTTAAAAAACTTTTAAGATACACCACACTTTAACGAATGACCAAGAATTGAGAGATAGTGAGCAAAAACAGAAAGAGAGGATTGTTTTAATTTTTTTCTTATGGATTTAAAATTTGGAGCTTGGAATATCAAAGGCTTATGTAGCCAATTTGATAACAAAAAGAAGTAAAAAAGCTCATTATGGAGGAAGGTTTACAATTCTGTGCTGTCTTGGAAACTCATGTAAAGTATAAAAACAATAAGAAAGTATGCAATCTTGTTTTTGGTAATTGGGAATATGTTACTGATGGAGAAGACAACAACAAAGGATGCATAATTATGGTAGGATGGAATTCCAATGTGATTCAGGCCTGGTTGATAGCTCAATCAAGACAATGTATGTTCTTCATGATGGAAACTATGGATAAGCAATCTAAGTTTTTCTACACAATGATTTATGCCAGCAATTCAGGAATGGAAAGACGAAAGCTATGGACTGATTTAGAGAGGCAAAAAATCATTACTTCTGGAAATCCATCGATCATTATGGGAGACTTTAATGTTACCTTGAAAGTTGCAGAGCACTCTAATGGGGGGGGGGGGGGGTTTCTACCAGTGAAATGACTGAATTTCAAGAATGCATTGATAAAATTAAGTTTGTAGACTTACATAGTGAAGGTTTACACTTTACTTGGACCAAAGTTTGAGGAATCCAAATTGTAGAACCTTGAAGAAATTGGATAGAATCATGGTGAATGAAGAATTTGTTAACAACTTTCAACAGGCTCATGGATTGTTTCTACCATATTTGATTTCAGATCACTCCCCTATGATTGTTAAGGTTCCAAATGGGATTCAAAAAAGAAAGAGTTCATTTAGATTTTCCAATTTATCACTGAGAAGGAAAATTTTCTGCCTACTGTAAGAAGTGTTTGAGATAAGAGTTTTGAGGGACATGCAATGTACAGAATTGTGAAAAAGATGAAAGTCCTTAAAAGAAAGTTGAAAAAGTTAAGTTGGGAGAATGGTAATGTGTTTGAGAGAGTTGAGAATCTAAGAATCAAAGTTAAAGAATGTCAAGCTAAAGTTGACAAATTCCCTCATGATGAGAATATTAAAGAGGAAAGCTGGTCTGTTTTGAAGGAATACCAACAAGCAACTGAAGAAGAATATAGCTTACTATGCCAAAAAGCTAAAGTAGAATGGCTTAAAGATGGAGACAGAAACACTACTTATTTTCACAAAACCATAAAAGAAAGAACTCACAAAGGAAGAATTATGTCTATTAGAAATGAAGAAGGGATTAGATTTGTGAATGAGGATGTTGCTAATCAGATTGTAAAGCATTTTGAAGACTTTTTAGGCAGAAGAAGAGATGTTCAGAGCTTGGCTAATAGACAGAATATCTTCATTAATAAAATAAATACAGAAGAGGCTTAGAGAATGATAAGGGTTGTAAGTGATGCTGAAATACAGAATGCTATGTTTGAGATAGAGGATTCAAAAGCTCCTGGTCCAGATGGTTATACTGCATGTTTTTACCAATCAGCTTGGAGTATAGTTGGAAAAGAAGTTTGCCAAGCTTTTAAAGACTTTTTCTTAAATGGAAAGCTCTTGGGTGAGGTAAATGCTACCCGTATATCACTTGTCCCCAAGATTCCCACCCCTGATAGAGTTTCTGATTTTAGGCCTATTGCTTGTTGCAATGTCCTATATAAATGCATTAGTAAGATCTTGACTAGTAGAATAAAAGGAGTACTTGGAAGTCTAGTTGGTGAAAACCAAAGTGGTTTTATAGAGGGTAGACAAATTACTGATAATATTCTGCTTTCTCAAGAACTCTTCAAATGATACAATAGAAAACAGAAAACTAAGAAAGTGTCTTTTAAAATTGATCTTCAAAAAGCCTATGACACTATTAGTTGGGATTTTCTAAACGAGATTAACTAATTCCTTTTAATACATATAAATATATAATATATATATATAAATATATACTCCTTCCGTCCCTAAATAAGTGTCCACTTTTGACTTTCGAAGTCATTTTTTAGCAACTTTGACCTTAACTATTTCTTGTTGTGTTATATAATACTTGATGCAAAATATATGAATGAATTGAGTTTTAAATATATTTTCATTGATATAATTTTCATTAAGTATTATATAACACAAACAAAATAATTTACGGTCAAAGTTGATGGAAAAAGACTTAAAAAGTCAACAGTGGACACTTATTTAGGGACGGAGGGAGTAATAAATAGGATAATATCAATAATAGTAGTATAGTATTACCGGAAGTATCGGTCTCTCACTTCGTTACCCACAAAGTTCGAAACCGGACCCGGGTCGTTCTTCCCGATGAGGCTTGAATGGAAAATCGAGTTAGGGCTTGGGATTGTGCTTGAATATCATTCAAGTTTTTGGTTTTGGTTTTAAACTATTTTTATACTAAAAATTAAACTAATATTAATTCTACGATTTAATACTACTAGATTATACTAAAATTGATCTAAAAGATATAAATGATAAAAATGCTTGCTAAATGACGTGAAATGTTCATCAAGTGCGGGCTTAGGTTTAACGAATTAAAATCCTTAGAAAACATGTTTCAAGAAATTAAATGACAAGTAAAGTAAAATGTTTTTTTATAATAAATGACAAGTATTTAAATTGCATTAAAAGTAAATGACGGTATGTAAATTAGAAAATTCTAATGACTATTAATTTTTTAAACCTTTTTAAAACCGCACTTAAATTCTAAATCACTAATCATTTAGCAAACACAAGTTATTTACTCACTACTCATAACGAATTCAATTTAACAAACATAGCATTTAAAGACAAAAATAAATATACACTAAGCATGGCAAAAATCAAATACGCAAATATATTATGGAACGATAAAACTAATCTAAGTATTGAAAAGAGATTAGAGAGTAGAACCTGAATCGAAGAGCCGCAAATAAACGAATACCACCCGATTTATTAAGCTAAAGAAAATAATTAAATTCTATCTAGCTAAATAAACCCGTAAGCTCCGCGCCTCATGAGTAGACCGGTTCCGTAAAACAAAACAAATAAAACTGTTAAAGTAAAACATTTCATATTTCAAATTCTGTTACTATTTAACTACTCGAAACTAGCCCAGGTCCAACAAATTAATCTAAGGCCCAATTATGAACAAACCAAACGCAGGCCCAAATCATTAAACGTGGCCCATTATTCAAAAGTCCAATTTTATTCTAATCTAATGCATTCTACCAGACTTTTACACGAATAAAACACCAAAACCGAATAAGCACTAACAAACCTTAATAAGCAAACAAGAATAAGCCAAAAGCAATGGCGTTACAAGTTAAGTTCTTCTAAAACTGAGATAAGCAACAAAACTCGAAATCTTAATAATAAGCTAAAACAATTTTGAGATCTAAAACTCATACTACTTAATAAGCTAATATGAAAAACGAAACAAGCTAAAAACTGAGTTGAAAGCAGCAACGATAGACCAGAAAAAACACATGAACGAATTAATTCAACACTAATTTTGCAATTAAGCTAAAACGAGATTTAAAACTAACGCTACTCAATAAGCCAATACAAACACGAAATAAGCACTAAACTGAATTAATAAGCAACTAAAGGCATCTACAAGGATTTTGAGTAAGCATATAACATATTAACGAACTAATATGACGGAACGAATAAGCAAATAAGCATACAAAAGTTCGATCCAACAATATTAGCCCACTCTACACCGAATAAGCTATTTAGATGATTATCTTATCAAGAAATAAGAGCTCCTAATAACACTAAGATGAAATAAGCACGTCAATAAGCCAGATCCGAGCTTATTAGAACTTATTAAATCGAAAAGTGCTAAAAAACAATCAATAATAGCTCGAATAAACTTGGAAAGATTTTAGGAGCCATTATCTAAGTTATTAAGGACCTTTAGGAATAATAAGTTGCGAAATTAAGCACGAAAATTCAGCTTAATGAATAAGCTAACACGAAATGTAAATTTAACGAGAGATTTAGCAAATAAAAGCAAAATGAGATCTTCAACGAATTTTAATCTAACACTGTATTAAACTTGCGAAATAAGAAAGGTACAATAAGCAGTAACTTTGAAATAAGCTTTTACAAAACCAAAAAATAAGCTAAATCTAAAAACTAAAACTTATTAAAACTAAATTCCTCCTTTTTAAGTGTGAGGGGGCGAGCTGCATTATATAGGGTGAGAGGGGGTGATTTTGTAATTTGACCCCAATCATTACATATTAACTCAGCCAATCATTGGCAATAATGAAGTGTCACACGGATAGCCAAGTTATTCAAGAAGATCCGGCCGTTAATATGGTGACGCGTGTCATTCTTTGCAGCTTACATTGTACGCAGTATTTATCCACCCTCCGATTTAATATACTCGTTCCATTCACTGTGCTTTTCCTTTGAAGATATAATAGAAATGCCCAATCCATATGTCAACGCCTCATTCGTCCTTTCAATATAAGTGCTCGGTCACATGCATCATTTTGATTTAATTTCGACGCACGTGACGTGACGTCAGCAGCTCATCTCTTGTATCAAATTTAATCTTGGGCCACAGGAAAACCAATTGAGCCAAATTTTGCAATCATCACTTATTATTAATAGGCTGGGCTTGAATTTGCATATTAGTAAACAAGGGTCGGTCCGACCCATTTAAATGGTGTCGGGTCGGCCCAATAAAATCCGAGGGCACCGTTAGACTCGTAATCTCGCGCTCTTTTCATTCCCGTGCTCGGTTTTGTCTGCTTTGCCTTTGTTTTTGTCCATTTCTTTAATATCCGTACCTGCACATACACAAACACAAAAACAAGTATATATTTGCCATTTTTATTATGTTTTTGGTCTTTTGGGTTCGTTTTTCAAGGTAAAAGGTATGTGTAAAATAGCACATACCAAATTTCCCCATACTAAGGTATTGTCGTGTCCTCATGCAATGTAATAAATACACGCTCAAAACTAAAAATTCCAATCCCCCCAAACTAATCACCTTGAAAAGTAGCAAAGTGCTCATCTAAAGGTATTAAGGAATCAATAGTTTGAAAAGCCCTGTTTTTACCAATGTCCGTAAATCGGTGTAAGCAACGTTGTGTACGGTTTTTTTCTCCGCCATAAATGGTGCTTGTGACATAGTTAAAAAACTCTCGAGGTTAGTGCTCGGGAGTGGAGTAGGGCGATAGAGGTTCTTCGTTACCGAACCACTATAAAATCCTCGCGTTGTGGTTTTGATTGTTCTTTACTCTTAATCTCTGTCCTAACTTATCTCCTCATACTATCATATCAAATTGTTTAGATAAATAAACTTCATATTGTGTATTGTGCAAGTGTTTAGTTCACATAAAATTCAAATCTAGAAATTTTTACAAACACTTCAAAACCTTTAATTAAAAAGCGGTAAACTATTCAACCCCCCTTCTAGTTTTCCGGACATTCATACATGGAGATCTAAAGGAGGAAGTTTACATGAAGATTCCTCAAGGGTTCTTAACTAAAGACGAAACAAGGGTATGCAAACTTAAAAGGTCTATCTACGGTTTGAAGCAAGAATCTCGAAACTATTAACACAAGTTTACAAAATCCCTTATTGGCCTTGGTTACAAACAGTCTAAAGCCGATCATTTGGAGATCTAGAGGAGGAAGTTTACATGAAGATTCCTTAAGGGTTCTCAACTAAAGACGAAACAAGGGTATGCAAACTCAAAAGGCCTATCTATAGCTTGAAACAAGCATCTCAGAACCAGTACCACAAGTTTACAAAATCCTTTATTGGCCTTGGTTAGAAACAGTCTAAAGACGATCATTACTTGTTTATCTACCAAAATGGCGACACATATGTAGCTGCTCTTATATATGTGGATGATGTGATACTCGTCGAGAACGATAAGAAACGGATTGAAAGAACAAAGTCCCACTTGGACAAAGAATTTAGCATAAAGGATCTTGGCCCCTTGAAATATTTCTAGGGCATCAAGGTATCAAAAACATCCGAAGGATTGGTCCTTAACCAATATAAATACACGTTGGATTTTCTTCAAGACAGTGGGTTGCAAGGATGCCGTCCTAGTTTGTTTCCCATGGAACCAAATCTCAAGCTTGACAAAGGAGAAGAAGAATAAAAGATTGACGCAAGTCGATATTGAAGACTTGTAGGTCGCTTGCTATACCTACAAGTCACTCGCCCGGATATAGCCTACTCCGTAAGCATTCTAAGCCAATTTGTTGGGACCCACGACGTATTCATACGGAGGCTGCAAACAGAGTTTTATGATACCTTAAAACTACCATTGGTCAAGGCATCCTTTTACCAAACACTATTGTGACTCACCTTGTGGCCTATTGTGATGCCGATTGGCTTGGATGTCCACTTAGTAGACAATCGAGGTCAGGTTACGTGCTCCTGCTAGGGGGAGCCCCAATATCTTCAAAATCTAAGAAACAATGAGTTGTATCACGATCTTCAGCAGAGGCGGAATATCGATCTATGGTCACTGCAGTTAGTGAGATTACGTAGGTTCGTTGGCTGTTGAAGGAACTTGATGTTGCGGTTGTTGGTCGTACACCGTTATTCTGCGTCAACCAAGCAACAAAAGAGATTATGCCTGTTCACATCAATTCAAAGCAGCAAATTGCCGACTTGCTTACCAAACCACTTGGTTCTCACCTGTTACAAACGTTACTGGTCAAGTTGGGCATTCGAAACTTACATGCGCCAAATTGAGCGGGAGTATTGGAAATTATTATCATTATTGCTTCTCATATTATCTCCTTAATCTCCCCTCCATCATATATTATATTCCCATATATATCCCATGATTGTAGCCACGATTGTAGTGTTTTTCCATTTATAAGTTTTATCCCTGTGTACATGTACATCGGTTTGACAATGAAAAAATCAACCTTTGGTACCAATCTCTTTACGATCATTATGCAAATTTCAAAAAGACCAATTATTTTAGAAGTCTCATTTTTTATTAACCGGAACCAAATAGCTACACGCCGAGGAAGGATTTCAAAAGTACTTTAAATTCGTTAACTACCCTTTCGAGCTAACTGTATGAGGAGCTACACTTTGACGAATTGAAGAAGATTACTTAAGGAATATAAAGTACGTAAGAAATTGAAAATTAGAGAAATCTTCTCTTATAATGATATTCATTACAAGATGTTGGGTTGCCGTTCACGCAATTTAAGCCACTATATGGCCTAAGAACATGTATGGTTTCATTTAACTAGATTTATAGATATTAACATGTCAGACAAATCTATGGCTATAGTTCCACGTTTTGAGGCAATCAATTTGCTTAAATAAAGTCTAGGTAAGTTGGTGGTTAAATAAGTAACGATATATGTACCACCTAAGGGTGGTTCGATAAGATGTTTCATTCACCTTTTGTTTTTGGTTAACAATAACTGTTTTTGCTTACGCTGTTTTTAAGCCGGACGCCACAAATTAAGACTTAAATCAGGTAAAACTATCTCTTTTAGGACGTTGACGTGATCATTTCATGTCTCTAAATTTGTACCACGCAAGGTTTAAACATGTCACTTTTCACACTTTGCCACTTGGTTGATGATAATCAATTGCCCATTTATACCAACTCGAGCACTCCTTGTGAATAAGAGAAACTGGTAAAATGAAGAATGGAACGTAGCCGATGAGGATCAAACCATGAAGAGCCGGTGCTAACGGTATCATGTTAACCTTCTATCCTAACATTCCATCCCACATCGATTGAAGAATGAAACTGTTTGTTACTAATATACCATCTCATACTTGAGTTAGTTGTGTTCGGAATAGTATTATGATTCCACATTTGTCTCATTTCTTACTAGCTAAAATATATAGTTAGTGAGGAAATGATAAATTTGAAAGTTAATACAAATTCTTAATTATTATTTCTTTTTTGTCTTTCTTTGTACCTTTTACTGTAAAATACGGTATGTTTTAGTGAAACTGGTTTAGTTTTAATTTCACATGGCTTAAAGGAAAGTATATTTTAAAAGCTAGTTGATAAAGAACACGAACGAGAACCGTCACCCGTACCGTCAAATAACACCGATGGTACGTAGTGCTCTTAGACTATTTGTAATAGGTACCCCATCAACGCTTGTTCACCAACAACATGTCCTTCGTTTTTACATCAACCATCATAGATGCGTTCTTTTCAAATATAAAATTCCATTCAAACACAAAATTCTTTTATCCCGACATTATATCCCACATAGTTTGAAGAAAGAGGGTATTCGTTACTAATATACCCTAGTGTACGTGAGTTGCTTGTGACTAGGTTAGTTTCAGGTGTACGTGAGTTTCAGGTGTATGTCTTTCTTGTTGCTTAAAAAGCTTTGCAAGCTAACCATACCTAACTACATTTCACGCATAACCTTGATGATTAATATGAATTCTTGATTTTTTTACTTTTCTTGCATATAGTTCTTTATTTTTTGTATCGGAGATCGCTCAATTTTGCTAATGTGATAAAATTAAGCAACTTGATTGAAAAATAATTTAGCCAAAACTAGAAAGGAAGACCGAGGATTTTGTAATGTCTCGTTTAGAACAAACTAGCTACACATTACTAAACGAACTTAAGTCTTGGACCATGAATTTCTCCAAATTTGGCATATCTTTCAAGCCAAATGGCCGAACGGGTGAAAGTTGTCCTAAATTTTTGCATACCTGATCAACTCAAAGTTATTTATATAGATTTTCAGAAAGGTGAAAAATAGTTTGCAGATCAACAAAACTCGAGCCGGCTCGTTTATACCCATACTAAGATGTTGCGTTTACCAGACCGGTTTTAACCATTATGAAGCTTATGTGAACTTAATGTTGTAATTCTTGACTTGCACTTCTGAACCGCATCGTTCAAAAACTTGCAGTTACAAAATATGAGGTACTTCAATACTTGTCACTTGTCAGTGTGCATTTTGAGGTTCTAAAGGTAGTTTTAAGATAATTTTGAAGTCATATAATCATATACATAAACCACCAATATACGAACAAAACCCGTGTATACCCGGTCAGACCCGGCTATATTTGGCCAAGACCCGGTCAGACCCGGCTATATTTGGCCAAGACCCGGTCAGACCCGGCTATATTTGGCCAAGAACCGGTCAGACCCGGCTATGCGCTACCAACCAAAGATGATCAAGCTACACCAAATGACTAGAATGTTGTGGGTGCGAAGAGTAAAGCAAAGGTGATCTTCATCGAAAAATCACCTACAAAAAACGAGGATCGTGAAAACGGTGAAAAAGTGAAGGAAAACGCTGAACTAATGGAAACCATTATGGAGAACAATCAGTTTGCAGAACATGTACCTTTTCATGCTGATATTCTTGTTATAAAACAGATTATCGGATTATTTGGCTTAACGTCATCACAACAACGATATCCAATCCCGCCAGAAGCTTTGGCTGAACGTCATGATTATAAACTGAGTCATTATCAACTCCTTTTGAGGATTAAACCCAAAATGCATATCCAAACACCCCTTACCATTTTTATCTTATATATGTTTTTGCAATACTGATGACTTAATGGTTAAATACTTTGATTACATTTTAACTAATTCTTAACAGATACTGATTTTTTTAATCTAACCAAGGACAAAGTATTCCAATCCAAGAAGTGCAATCTTCTTTATGATTCCTCTCTATTCGTAGCTAAAGTATCTACGGCCCACCATCTTTCACAGGAGTCATGCCCTGGCTTAGTATAGTACACCGAATTATATTGCAGAACCAGGCTTACTTGGGTCTGTTTGACTGTTTCCTGTGTTGGGTCGGGTCAGGAAAATAAGCTCATAAGACTAGCTGTGTTGGGTTAAAGTCTATCAGTGTAGCCAACGGTTTTCGACCATACTTAACTAGGCATGCACAGAGTGTGGTTTGGTACCAAGAAGAAAAAAAGGGGATTGACCCGTACCAAAACTGGACTGATTTGACCCGTACCAAAACTGACCTGTTGAAAAAGAACCCGTTTTCATACCTTACACAACTTCTATGACCCACCAATTTTGCCACATCTACACTAGTATGCATCGTTTCATAAAGTTTTGATGTTCCAATAAACTGAGTCAATATCAACTCATTTAAGGATTAAACATTTTGTAAATCGGCTCCAAATCCATTTATATAAGAAAGTTGATAAGATCCTTTCAACATGGATGTCTAAACACCCCCTACCATTTGAATCATGCTAGCTCCATTGATATAGGCCGCAATTTGAAGACAAAGTCGTGCATACGTTAAAGGTAGTGTATTTTATATGTTTTCGCAATAACTATGGCTAAATGGTTTTAAATTTTGCTTACTTTTTCTCTGCCTCAAAATGTTGTTCGGTCTTTTATCTATGTTTTTTACCGTAACCAAGGACAAAGAATGCCAATGCAAGCAGTGCAATCTTCTCTATGAAGGTAATTTTGCTGCATACTTTGCAGCTACCAGTTAAAATCATTTTGTATTTCTGTCTTTCATTATAACAACCTGTAATTTCATGTTATCAAACTGTTACCTTCATGTTCCATGTAACAAAATTTTCTTTTGTCAAATTTTAAGAACTCTTGATTTATCTCTTTCTTACCATCTTTATGACGATATTTTGTAACCTTTTATCTTAACACTCTATCCCACATTTTCTCAAGATTGAAGTTTTTGGTTAGTTATATACCATAAGTGTATGTGCGTTTAGTGTCTTGAGAATAGTATTATGTTTTCAGATATTTCAACATCTGTCAAGTTAAATAATCCTGATAGACGTGAAAATTCTGCAAATTCTTTTGAACTCTTTCCTTTTTGGTACTTTAAAACATGTTTAATCTATAATTTCACACATGTTTAAAAACAAAAAGATAATTTCAAAACTAATAAAGAAACAATAGAAATGTCAAAATGCATCTAAATTCTTTTGATTAAAACGCAACGTACAAAATAAATACATGTATGATCTAACTCGACAATTAACAACAAAAATCTTAGTAGATAATTCATACACATATCAAAACCTTGTATGAAATCAAAATATTTTGATCACAACTAAATGTTCATAACAAGGATGTTCTTTGGTGTATCTTATTTTCATATAGCAAGTGATGTATATATTTTTGTTAAAATGTGATCTTACACAAATAATACAACAACGACAGTGACAATCATCATGTTTAGATACTTATCGACTTTGAATATTCGAGGATATCTAAATCTAAAGGTCCATAATCCACAGCACGTATGCTCTATATTTCCGAATCTTATTTGCAACGACGCGTAACTTGTACTGAGTATTTCTGCTAGATTTTAAAAGTCTAGCTTCTTTCAAGGTTATTTTTTTCTAGACCCAACTGATTTACGCGTTGGCCAAATTTTTTTACCACAATTTCATGCAAATTGGACAGGGAAAACAATTGAAAATAAAAGAAATATTTGTCTTATGATGAATTTGTGTTTGTCGTTCACGCAATTTAAGCCACTACATGTCCTAAGAACATGTAATTAGAAAGTAGAGTCGAAGACGAAATAGGTAGACAAAGTTTCATGGTCTCACGTCTACTAACAAAATGGGAACTTTATAAACGGTTGACATTTTTTATGTCGCAAAACAATGTAACCTATACTTTGTGTGCTTGTAAATATGATCAGATTTTTGATACAGATACGTACATGTTCACATGACTACTTTTTTAGAATAGTTTTATTTACACAATGTTTTTACTTGTTTTAATTTACTAAAAAGTTTGTGTTAACGTTATACAAGATGTTCCTTTCATAATTAGTGATCCAAACACATAACCTACTTGCTTATAATCTTCGATGTAAAATACGTAAGCCTATGGGGCACACACGTTTACACAGATGATACGTTTATTAATGTAATTAATATATTTATTGTATATTAATTATATTAATATGTTTCACGAAATATATAAACGGTCATTAAGTAAGTTTGGTGGATCCAATGTTGTCTTCACTCTTCGAGAGGATCTATTATTATTAATGGCAGCCCAACGGAAGAATTTCAATTTGGCAAAGGGTTAAAACAAGGTGATCCGTTGTCTCTTTTTTTGTTTATCTTGATTATGGAAAGCCTTCATCTTTCGGTTCAGCGGGTGGTTGATGAGGGAATGTTTCACGGTATCAATTTAGGTGGTGTGGTGAATTTATCGCATATGTTTTATGCGGATGATGCGGTTTTTGTTCGTCAATGGAGTGAGAGCAACATTTCTACGTTAGTTCATGTTCTTGAGTGCTTTCACAGGGTGTCCGGGTTAAAAATTAACATGAGTAAAAGTAAAATCATGGGGATTCACGTGGATAATGTCAATGTTTCTAGGGCGGCAAACAAACTTGGTTGTCTTGTTCTTAAGACTCCGTTTCTTTATCTTGGATCTTTCGTGGGCCGGGCTATGCATCAATTGCAGGCTTGGAATGATATTGTTGATCGAGTAAGGAGGCGTCTTTCTAAATGGAAGATCAAAATGTTGTCGATTGGATGAAGACTTACTTTAGTTAAGTCGGTGTTAGGTTCTATGCCTATATTTCACATGTCTATGTTCAAAGTCCTTTCGGGTATTCTTCGTACTCTTGAATCGATTCGTTGTCAATTCTTTAATGGTCATGATGTCTCTAGCAAGAAGGCTTCATGGGTTCATTGGAATAAGGTTCTGGCTCCTAAGGATAAAGGCGGTCTTGGAGTATCGAGTCTTTACGCTTTAAATAGAGGATTGATGTTTATATGGGTTTGGAGGTTTTTGACTCAAGATACATCGTTATGGGCAAGGGTTATCAAGGCTATTCATGGGGGTGATAGTAACATTGGTACGGGTACTAGAAGTGGTACTAAATCATGCTGGACGAACATCGTAAATGAAATTAATGTATTGTCGAAAAAGGACATTAATTTGATGAATTTCTTGCGGATCAAATTGGGGAACGGAGAATCTACATTGTTCTAGGAAGACGTTTGGCGTGAAGGAGGAAAATTAAAAGATAGATTCCCTTGAGCTTATGCTCTCGAATCATGCAAAACGATTACGGTCGGGAGTAAATTAGTGCAGCCTAATTTAACTTACTCATTTCGCAGAACACCGAGAGGAGGTGCTGAGCAAACGCAAACTGATGAGCTTGCCACTTTGATGCAGCCTGTTACTTTATCGCCTATTTTGGATCGATGGACATGGACGTTGAATAGCTCAGGTGAGTTTTCGATGGCGTCGGTTAGGAACTTGATCGATGTTAAAATGTTTCCGGAGGGTGATCATAAGACCAGATGGATTCGTTATGTGCCAATTAAGGTTAATACTCGTGCTTGGAAGGTAATGACGAATTCTTTGCCTACTAGATTCAAAATTTCGAGACGCGGTATTAACATTAATTCCATCACGTGCGCAAACTATGATATGGGGGTGGAGACAACTAGTCATTTGTTCTTTACATGTGACATGACTCAACAAGTTGCTCGGTTAATTACTCGATGGTGAGACGTTCCAGATTTGGAGATGGATTCGTATGGAAGCTAGAAGATTTGGATGGTTAATCTCCGTATGCCGTATAAGAATAAAAAGATGCTAGTAGGCGTGTTCTATGTGATGTGGTGGCTTTTATGGGCTTTTCGAAATAAGAAGATTTTTGAGGACAAGGCTCCGTCTAAGACGATGTTTATTGATGATGTTATTTGTAAATCTTTTTATTGGTGTTGTTTTAGGAGTAAAGTCTCGTTTAGTTGGAACGATTGGCTTAAGAACCCATCCCTCATTTCTTTGTAATTGCTAGCTTCTTGCTAGTTTCTTAATAAAATCGCCGTTCCAAAAAAACGGTCATTAAGTATAACGTTAGACATTATGACAAAATAATAAATATTAACAAGTGAAGGACTTGTTAGTACGTTGTGACCAGTCGAACTAAAGAAAGAAGGAGGGGGTCGAGTGTTGTTTATTGTAAACTTAAGGAGGTGTCCTATATGACTTGGAGACCAAGTCATTGGGCGAGTTAAGATCAATATAGACCCAAGATTTGTCATAGACCCAATGAACCAATCCTAGCCACTCATTTTTTTTATCAAAAATAATAAAACCCATTTTTCACTTTTTTTTAAATAAAATATCTTACAAACGGTAAATCGTCACACGATAAAAAATACACCATCGCGACGAGTATTTTTTTATCTTTCAGTAGACGGGTGACACGATATACTTTCGAGAAACTTTTTTTCGATTTTTTTTTTCAGTCATGAATTGCGAAAATCATATATGATTCGTATGACGAACGAATCATATATGATTTCATAAAATCATATATGATTTCATAAAATCATATATGATTTCATAAATCATATATGATTTTATAAAATCGTATATTACTTCATAAAATCATAAAAAAAAGTTCGTCGAAAGTACATAGTGTCGCCCCTCTATAAAAAGATAATTTAATTCTCGTCGTTATGGTATGTTTTGTTTTGCGTAACGATTAACGGTGTGTGAGATATCTAATTTTTAAAAAAGAGGTGAAAAATGAGTTTTTTTATTTTTGATGAAAAAATGAATGGCTATGATTGGTTCATTGGGTCTATGACAAATGTTGGGTCTATATTGAACTTTTTGCGTCATTGGGCTATATATAAACTCCCTTAACTTTCTTAAATCGGTGGACATGATATAAGTCTTATGATACACGATTATAATATCCCTTAAAAGGTTTCAGTCGATACCTATAATCCTACAAATACATTCGCATGTGAATCTGTTCAAAAGACATGATTTTAATATATCTATCATGCACATGCATGTAATATCAACATGCACATGCGTACAAAAGATATTGAATGCTAATTCTTTATCCTTTGTGGTTTGACTATATTTGTTGTGGGAATCGGTCGTATGACGACAAGAATCAAAACAACAATGTGTTATGTTGATTTATTCGTGAAGAAAGGACTATCATTTTAGCGTATCTCGGTGACGTGTAGTGTGTGCATACCGTAGAGGTTATCTACTTTGGTAATATGTTTGGTTACGCATATTAGATTTATACATACGCGTATATTCAAGACGGCGTATTCGTTAATTGCTAAAAGGTACGCGTTCTTGATCCATTTATTAATTACATATTCTATACGTGTTTATCTTTCCCCTGCGTACTCGTTATATGTTTGATGGTTAAATAGATGTAAAATCCCAACAATCACGAGCCATCGTATAGAATTTGTAGTTACAAAGGAATAAAATTTGACAAATTAGGGTTCTTGATTAATTTTCTAAAGCCCTTTGGGCGTTTTTAAGTATAAAGATTCGATCTTTATTAGCAATAAAATTAATTAGACGAAACATAGGTTGTATGTAATTTTATGTGATTAAATTCGATAGTTTAATTTGTTAATTGATCGTGTTTAGTTAATAATTAATTGTTAACTCGTTATTCGTGATAAACACATGCAAGTTTATCATGAATTGATATATGATATATATGTGTGATTAATTGTTAATTGATTGGTGTTTGTTCAAATTAATTGTTAATTCGCTATCCATGATAAATACATGCAATTTGTCATGGAGGGATATGTGATATAAATCTTATTAATTGTTAAAGATTTTAAGCAAATATGATGATCAAGAATTAAAACATAGACATTAAATTTGATTTGGTAAGATCCACGACTTTAAAAGCTAGAGAAGACCTTAGCTATGTCTTAATTGTGCCTAAAAGTTGCTTAAATTTTATGTGCTATGTGGTATATATTTGTATATGACTTACGCAATCGATTATATCGATGGATGTGACCGGAGTTTTTAGGACGAATGAGCCTTATATGAATATATACATGTTTTTTAATTATTAGATAATTTGGATCATAATGGATATTTACATGACTTAAGTGTTAAGTGTTTCTTTTGAAATAAGTGTTATATGTATTAGTTTTGTGTTTATGTTGTTTTATTTTAAGTTTGACTTGTGAGAAAATAAAAAGATTTTTCGAAAAATAAACATAAACATGACTAATAATAATGAAATCAGATTTATTATGGACTATTTTATAGTTCATAATGTGTTTTTCAAATAAAGATTTATTTTTTATCAATGACGTAATTTGTAAAAGTACTACTTAGTCGCAAGCATAAGGTTCGGGGAGACTCATCAAGACTTTGGTCTTGTATATACCATTATCCTATAATACCTGACTACGTTTTAGTTTCCTTACCTTGCATACTATTTAGGAAGTCGCAAATGGTCTAGGGTTTGAATGGTTTTAACCATTCTTTAATCTTTTCCCACGGTAAAATATAAAATCTTTAAGTTTTGAAAACACGTTGAATCGGTAATTTTTAAAAGGTAACACTATTTATACATTAGATGTATAGAAAATAAGTGATATCGTAATAAATAACTTAATTGAGTACAGATTTTATTAAAATTTATGTTACAAAGATGTATGCATGCTTCTTCGTACATATTTACCACGTCAAATATTATACCCTTTAAATAAGTTATTGCCATCCACTTTGTAAGAACACTTGCAGATGCTTTTTACTATGCATGAGACGTATATAGATTGTAATCTCAAGGTGATTATACACTTTTTCATGAGACGTTAGTATTACATAATCACAGTTCTTGATTGGACGACTTAATCGGTTTAGTGGTGAGACTTTAAACTCGAGGCATAGATGGGATGAAACATGCTTACTAGTATATTATTATAATAAAGTAAGTCCCATAAGGTTCTAGGAATTTCACCGGTGGCAATTATTGATTGTCAATTACCTTTTGCATACACCATTACTAGCAGATCAACTAATGTGATTGTGGTATGTCAAATAGGATCCTAGCCTTTAGAAAATTAATTGTTTAAAAAGTTTAAACATGGGTAGTTAATTTTATTATCGAAAATACAATAATTGAATTTTGCGATTCTATTAATAGTATTAATGCAACGATAAACCGTAAACAAGGGTTTATTTCTTTCTTGAAGAAGTCAAACCGAGACTCCTTTCCTTGTAAGGAATATGGAGACTCATTCCTATCATCTTTCTTGCTCCGGAAAGTTATAATAGGAACGTAGGAGTTGTCCTAATGTAATCAAACTCATAGCAAACTTAATTGTTAAGTAGATTGCATGACTTATATTTTCATATAATTTTCATCACCCTTATTCAGTGGTGAATACGTTGAAATATATAAGACATATGAATAACTAGAGAACATGTTCTTAAAGCTATTAAATGATAACATCTTAATGTAAGATGTTTTGAGTTCTTGATTAGGAAATAACATTATTACCGCAAAAGTTATAAAGGCAAACTAATATAATGTATCTAGTTGTTTGTCTTAATCAATTTAAGAAGGAAATTGCATGCCCAATTTTCAAGTTAATAAATAGCATTGACAGTCCCTCATCTACATAGTAGAACTTTTGAAATCCAAGTACATTGCTACTAATTAAGATTTCAAAGAAAGTTGGAAAATAAATAGATCACTATTTGTTTTCACTAGTTATGAAACACTTGCAATGTTGTCAAATCCAGTCGGAGCATCGTGATTTATTTTTGAACAAGATATTAATGTAATGTTGTCTAATTTAGTGGGAGCTACAAGGTTTATTATCTTGTTAGTAACCCAAATTATTTCTCGCTTGTCTTGATATAATGCATAATTTTTCAACCATAGACACTAATGGTTTTAAGATAGTCGTGCAACATTTCTTATTAAAGAAGTGGTTTTATATCTACTTGTAATGCTAATATCTATGACACTATCATATTGTCCATATAAACAACCGAATGTCGTGTTGTTTGACTACATGTATGATGTTGTGCCATGCACAAGTGTTAGAAATCTATATTGTGTGCAAAGTACAACACATGACAATAACAATATGATTAAATGTTTCTCTTGACCGTAAGGTAATAAACTAATATTCTACTAGGACTTGTTGCCCTATTTAGAACATATGTCAAGATATGAAATAAAGACTACTTCAAGTAAAATGTTTATGTGTTTTTAGAATGTCCAAAATAATGAAGTAATTTTGATTTAAAGACTACTTCGAGTAAAAGGTTTATGTGCTCTTGGAATGTCCCAAATAATGAAGTAATCTTGTTTAACTTGGAATTACTATTGAAGTCAAGAGTTGATGTTTAGAATTACTTTAGTTAAATATGTTTATGTTTATTGTAAATTAATAAACATTAAGTCCGTTAATTGTTAAAAGACTTATAACATAAAGTAAGCGTTCAAAATTACTTTAGTTAAATATGTTTATGTTTAATGTAAATTAATAAACATGAAGTCCTTTAAATGTTGAAAGACTTATAACATAAAGTAAGTTATATCTTATGGCTATGACATGAACAAAAGTCCTTGAAATATTTAAAGGCAAAATAATGTATAGTTAACATGTTATATATTTTATAAAGATATGTACATAGAGTTTTTGAACTAGTTAAAGCTATATACATTATTGCATGCAAATAGGTTTTTAAATACTATATTTCAATTTGGTTTGACACAATTGATAAGTATATGACCTAAAGAGTATTAAGTTATTTAAAAGATTGTGATAAAGTCTCACAATAAAATTATTCATAGAATACCACATATTCATGGTATGTCTGGAGTGTTGAATCAAATTTTTTGAAATTATTTGATTTTGATAACTTAAATATTTTACCTCAAAAGATCGCCAAGGTTTGAAATTGAAATTCTTTGGAATTCTTTGGAATTATCTGTCAAGGTTTGAAATTGAGTATGACTTGTAAATACTTAAAATAACTCCAACATAGAAGGTTGATAAGACACCATCATGATTATAGAAGATGATGACTCCCTTTAAGTTTTAAAATAAAGTTTTAAATTTGTTAAAAGTCTTATGAAGAATGATATTAACAAACTAAACTCAGGAACAGTCAATGTATTTTGTAATTGCTACTCTACATGCTAAGTAATTATAAAAGAGTCTTTAATTACAAAAAGCAAGTGAGAGCGTTTTTAGATCTTAAAGAGATAAAAATACAAATTACATAACCTTCTCAAACACACTAGTGAATATCATACCGAGGCTTTACATGAAAATGCTAAACCTCGTAATGATATAATTTTCGTTCATAGATCCGCAAGCATACCTCAAATACTTGATTGATAAATGTGTTAATAAAATATAATGCCTAAAAACATTACTAATATTCTTCACATCTTTACGTTTTGATAATCATAAAATATAAAAATGTTCAATGTAAAATTAAACGTAAACAAGTAATTAGTAGTAAATTCTCATTTCGAAAATTATATCACTTCATGGTATGAATAAATAAATGCTTAATGCATTTTATGATAAAAGAAATTTTTTATTCAACCTCACACTTTTATAAAATGTTATAAACATTTTTATAAACATTACAAAATATTTTCTACAATTAAAAGAAATGTTTTATTCAAAATAAACATTTTGAAATTTAAAATTTTGGTCCTAAAACGGCTAAAAAAGTTCTAAAAAATCCCCCCTACACTAAAGACAAACTGGGAGCGCCTATCCTAGGCCAACACCCTTAAATACACGGGCGGCCCCCTTAAAATTAAGGGGACCATCCACCTATTTAAGGGGACCACCCCTAGGTAGACGCTCCTCCAGTTTGTCCTATAAATACTGGACTTTTTCTCACCTTTTGCACTTATTCTTTCTGCTCAAAACAGGCCACATATCCTCTCTAAAATCATTTGATCATTTAATCATAAAGCTTTGTTTCCAAGTGATCCAAGCTCAATTCCTCAAGTGCAAGAGAAGAATACTTTCATCATCAAGTGAAAAAGTATTACACCTCAAGTGTATATTGCAAACTTGTTGCATCCATATCATATATTTGTAAATCAATTGTATATCTTGTATTTGTGTGTAGTAGCTTGATCTTGGCGATCTTTATAAGTATAGTTAGATCGTGATGATCTTACCAAGTAGTGTTAGATAGTACTGATTTAAGTAGTGTGGTGAAGTGAAGTTGTGAAGAAATCTTGAAGTTGTGAAAAAGTCGTGAAGTTGTGAAGTCGTAAACAAGTCGTGAAGTTGTGAAGCCGTGAACAAGTCGTGAAGTTGTGAGGTCGTGAACAAGTCGTGAAGTTGTGTTGTGATAGATTGGTTCTAGCTAAGATTAGAACTCGACATTTAGCTTTGTGTCGTAAATCGGTGTAAGCAACGTTGTGTACAGTTTTCTCCGCCATAAGGGAGTTTGTTAACATAGTGAAGAAAACTCTCGAGTTTGGTGCTCGGGGAGTGGAGTAGGGCGAAGAGGTGCTTCGTTACCGAACCACTATAAATCCTTGCATTGTGGTTTGATTGTTCTTACTCTTATCTCTTGTCTTACATTACTTTCTCATATCATTCTATTGATTGTTTAGATAAGTATATTGTTCATATTGTGCAAGTGTTGAATTCACATAAAGTCGAATCTAAAATTTTACAAACACTTTAAAATCTTAAAATAAAAAGCGGCAAACTATTCAACCCCCTTCTAGTTTTCCACAATTGGTATCAAGAGCCACGCTAAACAAGAATTTTAAAATAAATTGTATTTTAAAACTTGAATCGATCTATGAAATCGGAAAAATATTTAGAAGGACAATCTATGCAAAGACCACCACTATTTGAAAGTGATGGATTTATTTATTGGAAAAATAGATTCGAAACTTATGTGAAGTCAAAAGATCTAGATCTTTGGCATGTTATTACCGATGGTGATTTTCCTCCTATTCAAAATAATCCCGAAACTAAAAAGGATGAAGTTGTACCTTTTCATAAACAAAATGATGATCTTAAAAAGAAACTTGCAAAAAATAATGAAGCTAAAATGGTAATTTATAATGCTTTGCCACGTAAAGAATACGAAAGAATTTTTATGTGTCAAACCGCAAAAGAAATTTGGGATACTTTATTAATCACTCATCAAGAAGTCAAAGCTAACAAAATAGATATTCTTGTTCAACCTTCTATGGCTTCAACAATTTGAACAATTTACGATTCCGGAAGAGGAATCAATAGATAATGCCTTTGCTAAATTTTACACTATTATTACTAGTCTAAAAGCACTTGATGAAGGTTTTTCTAGCAAGAATTGTGTTAGGAAATTTCTTGGAGCTATTGCATTCTAAAATGGCAGCGAAAGTCATGGACAATTGGAAAGAATCAAAGATCTAATCAAACTTACTCCTTGACGCTTATTGGAAATTTGAAGGTGTATGAAGAAGACAAGAGAAATTAGAAGAAGATTCCGAAAACGTCAAAAGCAAAAGAGAACAAAGACGATCTATTGCCTTGCTGAAAGCCTAGAAAGGGAATCTAAGTGATGTGATAGATCAATCTCGATAGTGACGATGAAGAATACGCCATGGCCGTAAGAGACTTCAAGAAATTCTTCAAAAGACGAGGACGATTCGTAAGACAACCATATGAAGAGAGAAAATCATTCCAAAGAAATAAAGATGACAAAAATGGCAAAGGCAAAAGAAAATGCTTTAAGTGTGGTGATCCAAATCATCTCGTCGGAGGAAATGTCCCAAAACTATCAAGATTTCAAAACCAAAAAGCGTTTGTTGGAGGATCATGGAGTGATAGCGGACGAAAGATAGAAGATGAAACAAAAACAAATGAGAAAAAGTGTCTTATGGCTTTAGCTTCCATGAGGTACTTTCCAAAATGATTACTTTTGTGATAACCAATAAACATAGACGACAAATGACTTAGATAGTAATATAGTTAGATATGCAAATTAGGACTAAATGTCTATGGCTAAAAATAAAACTTTAAAACAAGTATACTAGAATTAGAAATTGAAGCACTAGTAGAATTAAGAGACTAAATTATCTAGGTTAGGAAAAAGTATGAAAGGATAATTGAAGAAGAATGTGATTAGTCTAGACCACAAACTTGAAAATGACAAAGCTTAAAAAGGAAATATCTAGGCATTAAACCAATATAATGATAGTAGTCACTCATTAAGAAAATAATAAGTTCTCAAAAAATTCCGGAGATAATCTGGGTTGGTTTTAATTTTACCAAAGGGATAACTAGCAAAAACCAACAAGTAAAGTTATAAAAGATACAAGAGAAGTTAAGTCGAAAGAAAAATTGATAGGAATCAAACCCAAAATTTAAACTTATAAATAATTACTAAAATTCCTATTGCAAAACAATACTAAAATTCCTATTGCAAGTGATGATGAGGTAAAACATTTTTACAAACCCTCCTTAAAACCAGGAGTCGGAATTACTAAACCCACGATGAGGTCTAAAACTCCACCTCCAAGAATGACGAATAGTCCTCGTCCTCGGTCTAGAACACCTCAACCTAGGAGAGACCAATGTAGACAAAACTATCCTAATCAAATAATAAGGAATCATTCACATCCACTTAGCTTCACTCAATGTGGACGTTGTTCACCATGTATTGTCAAAACTAAATGCAAAACATATGTGGAAACAATAACTTCGGATACATGAAACGTTGAGGACCAAATGGCTAAGCCATCACAACCTTTAAAGTTGTGTGTTCTCTATAAACATTCTTTGTCTCCGGACTAAAGAATTCATGATAAGGTTCCCATGAACCCTTATCATTTACATTGTGAAGACATTAATGAAGATTATTCTAAAGACTATGGTACGTCTCACTTTTCATATTCGTAGAATATAGATTGTAAGTAAATGTTTATGTGTTACTATGATGATGTAATATAATTAGTTCTTAGAAAATAGTGTAGTCTCTAGAAATACCATTTGTTGATTTTCTAGCTTTGAAGAGATTAGTTCATTATGAACTATTCTTTCACGTAGATTATAGTCATACATCTACAAAATGGAAATCTTCTATGACCACGTAGCAAACTCACGTAGATGAAGAAGAGAAAGCTAGTGGTTAACAATTAACATAGAAGTAGGATTAGTGGCGCGAAGATCATAGACACACTATGGATGAAACAAACTCCGTTCGACCTCGACGATCGCCTCGGATCCGTATCAACCATCATCTACGTCTATCGAAATCAACTTGTTGAAATTTTTAATTACGTCATATTATTTCATTATCGTCGCTATCCATTCTCGCCTCACCTCAAATCAAATCAATTAATTTTTTATTAATTCTTCCCTCTTGCATGAAATCTCATCTCTAATTGACGTCTTGATTATCTCGTCTAAAATAATCCAAAATTCTTTTTAAAAAGTTAATTAAAAAGTGTCAAGTATTTTCTTTCTCGTCTCCATTTTATCGACAACTAGACTATATATAATAATATTACTAGTATAACCCAACATATTTTAATATTTGTACCAGCCAAAAATCGAAGAATTTTTTTTTTCAAGTGGCAACCCCCTTAATTTTAAGGGGGCCGACCGTGTAAAAAGGGTGGGCCCCTTAATTAATTAAGAGGACCCCCTCTGGAAAAACAAACACACCTTTTTCTGTTGAAAATCACATACCAAACACCACTTTTTCTTCCTCCTTTTTTTCCTCTACCTGCTATGAACGAACCACCCTCACCAAAAACCTCAAAAATCAAACCTCAAATCACCAAATTAACCAAAATTCGCAAGAGAAAATTACTAACAAGTCAATCAACAACATCCATTGTAAAAATTTTTAACCCTCTTTTGTTTAATCTCATCCAATTTTGTTCTTAATCAAAATTGGGTATTATTGATTATTTTCATAATTTTTGTTTTGGTCTAGGAATTCAATAACTACAATGATACCCGTAGTCATAGGAACATTACAACCTTGATATGATTGAATCAAAACACTAATTGAGTCACAAATTTTTTTTGCTCAAAATATTTATAAATTTACATACATATTTTTTTATTAAAACAAAGTTTATACATTGTTGATTCATGCCAAAAACATGTTAAAACAACATTACTTTGCCCATCAAAACGTACATTCCTAAATGTATACTTTTCGAATCAATAGAAAATGTGTTATAAAATTAAAGGGGTGTTTGGCTAGTTTCTTAGGATCAATTTTTAGAGTCGAAATGACCATCACCATAGTTTTGTCACTTGTATAAACACTTAACTAACTTGTATAAGTCATCAAGATATATAATTCATATATATATTGATATATTTTGTGATTGGTATAAAATAAAGGGGCGTTTGGTTTAATTTTTTTTGAATAAAAACAAACACTACTTAACTTTTATCAAGTCAAAAATAATAAACTTATACTTGTCAACATGATATATACTTGACGTATAGTTTTTGACAAGCTTAAACTAATTCCATGTTAATAAGGGAGTGTTTGGTTCATGGTCTTGGTGTTGAAATATATAACTAATATATATTATTCGACATCCTAGATTCAGTCAAAAATAAATTAAGGAACATATGGATAACTTCTTAGGTTTTACTTTTAGAATCGAAGTAATCCTTGTCCCACATTTGTCATTATACAAAAATTCATTTTATTTGATATTTTTTTTGTAACGTTTTATGTTGTTGATAACTTGTTTAGGTGACAAAATGCCGAAAGCTACTACAACCGATATATCTCTAACTAAATCCTACATACCAAAAGTATCCAAAATTCCCGGCATCTCCCCTACCATTGCCCAATTCTACAAACCTATTGAAAACCGCAACATTCACGAAGGTCGTGTTGTTGATCAAGCTTACTACAAATCCAACAACATCGAGCGTCTTTTCACTAACATTCGTTTCAATTGTCTCTTTCAAATCAACGAACCGATTGTTCTAAGATTTATTCTAGACTTCTATAGTCAAGTCACGGTACAAACCAATGAATATGGCTATCTTGTTATCTCTTTTATGATTCAACACGAATTCATAACTCTCACTCTTGCTTAATTTGGTCAAATCCTTAAAATTACATACAATGTTCAAGCCATTTTTACAAACGAATGGGACCTTGCATCTCTTGAGTATTCTTAAAAAACCGAGGGACCATATTGCATCGAACTTCCTACTCCCGACGACATTCGTCGACTTCTTGAATTGGAACGTGTCGTGGTACCGTACTATCAAAAGTCAAACGGTCTCTCTCAATCCAAATCAAATTCTCACCAAAAAATTAAGCCCCGACATGAAGCAATGGGAAGAACTCATTCAAGAGAATGTATTCGGAATAGGAGGACGTCAGGACCGTCTCCCCACTTGTCTTGCTCACATGTTGTATTATGTTGTTGCCGAAGAACAATACAATCTTGCTTATTTATTTGTCAAAAGAATCCAATGTGCTAGAAATACTCCAACCCCAAATCTTCCGTATGGCATGTTTCTAACTCGTATTTATCGACACGTCATGGAAATGTATCCTTATCTTGACAATGGAATCTATGACATTGTTGATCGAGTCATGCGTCCTCCTGCTCTTAAACAAACTCGACGACCTCGAAGTGATCATGGCAAGGCACGCCATTTCGTCTCTTCTTCATCTTCTCATCATCAAGGCAGGTCATCTCATCAACATGATGATGATGATGATGATGATGTCAAAACTTCTCGTGCAAGTACTCCATCTCCTACCACCTATCTTAACTCTCTTGATCCTCTCAACTACCAAAACTATCAAATGTCTTCCTCTTCCGAACGAACCGATGAAACTCTCTCTGAACGACAAACCACCTTGCTCAACCAAACACAACTAATGCATAAGGAGATGCGCGAAGGTTTCAAATCATTTGGAAAGGCACTAAAAGGAGTGTTTAGCAAGAAGAAATAAAGACATAGGATTGAAGTGAGCTAGATGGCTAAATGTAGCTTAAGATAAATTTTTCAACTTAATTATGTGTATGTTATTAACAACTTGTGTGGTGATTATCCGATGTATTCGAAAAGACTTATGTGTTGGTTATTTTTAGGTACTTGTTTGTTATGATGACTTAAACCTTTTGTTGTTTTATTAAATCAACTAGTTATGCCACTTTGGTTTCCTGATTCAATGTGTTTATTACATGTTATATGATTAAATGTGCTTATAAAACTCAATAGGGCTTGCTACAAATAAACCACCAATACAGAAATACTCTTACAAAAATTCTGAGAAAAATCATTTTTTTGGGAAAAATGGAACCTACAGAGGGCGGCCCCTTAATTCATAACGGGCGGCCCCCTTAATTTTAAGGGGACCGCCCTAGTATTTCATGGGTAAAATAGTATTTTTCTTGCTTTTTGACCCTCTTTTACCTAGTCTTAGCTATCTTTGCCCATAATGCTCGAACACAACTTGGAATAACTTAAACTAGTTCAAACTCATTCCATTTTCTAACTATTTCCTTCCCATAAATCCCCTCTAAATGATCATCTCCAATACACCATCTTTTTCATCATTCATCAACCATTATCAACATCCATGACATCAACTAAAGCCTTCATTTCTAAAGCTTCTAAGAGACCAAAAATTAACATCGTTCCACCAAAACAATTGTTTGTGGATTTAACCCATGATGACACAAAAACTCCATCACCCACACTTCAACTATCATCACCTAGTGCTCCTAATGCACCCTACAAAACACCATCAACCAAAGATACTTTCTCATCCTTAATTGACTACATACCCAAATCACCAACCTCATTAACATCACTTTCACCTAATGGTTACTTGAACCCACCAACATCTCCACCTCCAAGAGTTTCTCCACCACCTCCAACTCAAGAAAATGCATCAATGGACATCACTCTCACCCTTTCACCAATTACCCCACTTGATGTCTAATTTGATACTCCATCACCTTCACCACCTATTGTTGGCCATCCCATTCCATGGAACCTTCTTGAGGCACATGGAGATTTATGCTTGTGTTGCATTCACAATCGTACTCTCATATTTGGATTGAGAGATGAACTTTAATATATGTTTTCATATATTAAACACATGCTCTCGCAACCACCCACAATCATCATTCCACCACCTCCACCATCTTCACCAAACTAAACATACTTTATGTTTGGTTTCTTAAATAATTGTCCATCCATTATTTTGCAAGCAAGTCCTATAGAGCTCTACTAGTTATAGGACTCTTTGTAGTTTAAAAATTTCATGTATGTTAACATGTTATTTATTTTCCTTATGTATGCATGAGTGTGGTTTACACACTATTTAACTTCAATGGATGATTATTGTTGGTTGCATTAATACTATGCTATATTTTTCCTTCTTGCTACATGTTAGAAATATTTATATTGTTCTAACCCGTTTTTGTAGCCAAGAAACCATAGCTCGATTCCTTGGTGCTCTCGAACAAGGGGGAGCACACATCAAAGGGGAGTATTTATTCCGTCGATTTTACTAGCAATCCTCGACGATGCCTTTTTTGATTCTACAAAAAGGGGGGAGAAATAACATGAAACTCACTAAATACTTGTTTAAAAATACATTTAATGAGTTTAAATTTTGTAATCATCAAAAAGAAGGAGATTGTTAATAAAATATAATGCCTAAAAACATTACTAATATTTTTCACATCTTTACGTTTTGATAATCACAAAATATAAAAGCGTTCAATGTAAAATAAACGTAAACAAGTATTTAATAGTAAATTCTCATTTCAAAAATTATATCACCTCAAGGTATGAATAAATAAATGCTTAATGCATTTTATGAACAAAGGAAATTTTTGTTCAACCTCACACTTTTATAAAATGTTGTAAACATTTTTATAAACATTACAAAATATTTTCTACAATTAAAAGAAATGTTTTATTTAAAATAAAGATTTTGAAATTCAAAATTTTCATCCTAAAACGGCTATAAAAGTTCTAGAAAATTTCTCCTACACTAAAAACAAACTGGGGAGCGCCTATCCAAGGGCAAGGGGACCGCCCACCTATTTAAGGGGACCGCCCCTAGGTAGACGCTCCTCCAGTTTGTCCTATAAATACTGAACTTTTTCCCACTATTTTCTCACCTTTTGCACTCATTCTTTCTGCTCAAAACAGCCCACATATCCTCTCTAAAATCCTTTAATCATTTAATGATAAAGCTTTGTTTCCAAGTGATCCAAACTCAATTCTTCAAGTGCAAAAGAAGAATACTTTCATCATCAAGTAAAAAAGTATTACACCTCAATTGTATATTGCAATCTTGTTGCATCCATATCACATATTTGTAAATCAATTGTATATCTTGTATTTGTGTGTAGTAATCTTGGCAATCTTTATAAGTATAGTTAGATCGTAGTGATCTTACCAAGTAGTGTTAGCTAGTAGTGATATAAGTAGTGTGGTGAAGTGAAGTTGTGAAGAAATCTTGAAGTTGTGAAGAAGTCGTGAAGTTGTGAAGTCATGAACAAGTCGTAAAGTTGTAAAGTCATGAACAAGTCGTGAAGTTGTGAGGTCGTGAACTAGTCGTGAAGTTGTGTTGTGATAGATTGGTTCTAGCTAAGATTAGAACTCGACAATTAGCTTTGTGTCGTAAATCGGTGTAAGCAACGTTGTGTACGGTTTTCTCCGCAATAAGGGAGTTTGTTGACATAGTGAAGAAAACTCTCGAGTTTGGTTCTCGGGGAGTGGAGTAGGGCGAAGAGGTACTTCGTTACCGAACCACTATAAATCCTTGCATTGTAGTTTGATTGTTCTTACTCTTATCTCTTGTCTTGCATTACTTTCTCATATCATTCTATTGATTGTTTAGATAAGTATATTGTTCATATTGTGCAAGTGTCGAATTCACATAAAGTCGAATCTAAAATTTTACAAACACTTTAAAATCTTAAAATAAAAAGCGACAAACTATTCAACCCACCTTCTTGTTTTCCATAAAATGTTATATCAATATTGAGGAATATGAGTCACAGGATCATGGTGAACCTGTTAATCATTAAAATGCATTGAATTTTGAATTTGGTATCATGGTGAAACCATTAAGATGCATTGTTGAATTTTGAATTTGATTAACGACTCAAAATATGAATGTTAAGATGTTGTCCATAAAGATAATCATTTTTAGAACTTGATTAATCTTTAACTAAACGGTTAGACTGTGAAGTTAAAATAAGTTTCATCAAAAAGAAGAAAAAAGTGGTTTGGTTCTTGGTTTCAAACTCATAAGCACAATGTTGTACACATATTTGATGCATGCATTATGATAGGATTTTAATCATACTCAAGCAATTGATTATGATTTAATATTCTTTCTATGCGCATTAATTATATAAACATGGTTGATTGTCATACTAGTGTTCATATTGATGAAATATGCAAATGTAATTTAAAAATATTCCTTGAATGATTGCTATTGCGAGGATGGTTAGTAATCAAAGGAGTTTATTAATTCATATAATCTTTATAAAGTGTACAAGCGGCAAGAATCCAAGTATGGATTATTACAAGCATCTAGGAGAATAATCTTATGTTTATTGTTAAATAAAAATAACTCCTGAGTATTTCTAAAAGCTAGTGGGAGTATTATGTTTAGGTTTTTTTCACCTAAAAGATTTAGGAAATAAAACATACAACTTTGAAATATATGTTTATTGCTATGAACATATGCGATATATAAATCTAACACAATTTAACATACCATTTAGAAAGTCTAAATGGATAGACATCTTTTGATAAGAAGGAACATGAATGAAATCTTAAGTTAGACTAAAGGATTCATTATGTATATCATATTGTGTTGAGAAATAGTTGTATAATGCATGAATGCAAGATGATATTTTTACGAAATATCAAATAGTTGTATAATCAATAGGTACAGTGACAAGGCAATAGTCACGAAACAAATATTTTTACGAAATATTGTGATGCTATAGAGAGCAAATGCATCCATTAGAACTTACTAAATTACTAACATAATAATCGTTGGTTTGCAAAGAAGGAAACACAAGTACCTAGTTTAAGTCAACAATGTTTTATTTTTAACAATATAACAACACGGTTACAGCAATCCTCAGATAGTTAATCCGTTGACTCGTATTCTGAGTCGTACCTCACTATCCCAAATTCTAAAAAGAATGCATCATTTTCGGCTTGTTCTTGCCTAATTTTATCCTCTTGTGCCTTTTTGCTCATGGCCTCTTCTTCCAACATTTCTTTTTGAGCTTCTTCATCCATACGAAGTTGATGCAACTCTTTCTCGGTAAGAGGGCAACTAGTCTGTGATGAAGAATAGCATATACCTCCGTGTGTATGGTAGGAGTATTTTTCCTGAAACCAAGCCAACTTAGCATCCATTTGTTTCTCTAGTTGTGCCGCCTTTCCATACATAGAAAGATGCAGCTTGCGATCCTTTTTAGAACTTTCTTTTAAGAGAGTGCAAATCAAAGCGTGACTCTCTTGAGAAATATCATTGCACTTCTCATAAGTTTTTCTAAGATCGTCCCTGACAGCACATGAGTCTTCAAAATGAAAAGCTAAATCCAAAATCACATCCTGACGACCTTTATCTTCATTAATTAATCTTTGCACTAAGGCTTCGACTTCGAAATCAGTATGAGGAAGCGAATAGGCCATTTGGAGTATTTTCGTAGTAGGATTAAAATTTGAAAATTGAGAGGAATGAGGTGGTATTTATAAGACCAAAAAGGAGAGGGGGAAATAATTTACGATTTTGTTATTTACTTCAACGGACATATTCCTAATATTTTGTCACATTGGCTCGTGACAATGATGAGACATTCATTTAGGGATACACGAGGACCATTTCAAGACCAAATACTCTCACTTGATCGCAAATCCACAATTTTCTACAAACGTCTTTATTTCGGGACAAAATCTTCTAACCTGGGGAGGATGTGGCACCCCGTAAGAAAAATTAGATTCTCTTTGCGTTAAGTAAAATTCATGTTCTGCACGTTTGTAAGTGTACTGTTAATTTCAATGAGAGGTCATTTTATGATCGTCAATGCATTACTTTTTGTATGGAAAGTTTAATTTGCACGCGAATATCACCATTATTACCCTGTGTCTAAAAGGATATTTTAGGACGCGTAACCATACTTATTTCACATTTGTGAAACTAGGCCATTTACTTGTAGCACTTTATAAGATAACCTGTATACAAATTAATACCCATCACAACTCTAATTGAATTCAACAAAGATAAAATAAATTATACATTATATACATATGAATGTATATAAACCCATATAAAATGATAATGAAACATCCATCATCATAAAGCCTTACACACTATCCTACCCATTTTCTTATTTTACATATCTCCATCACATGATACATCTTATAAACCTGATATAATTTCAAATGGAAGAAACAATAAATAATAGAGATTCCTTAATAGTATTAGAAAAAGGGTAATGATGATAACAGTATTAGAAAGTTACACTATGATTCAATAGTAGTATAGGCTCATTCCACATGTAACACTTCAGTAACCAACCAAAGACTTCGAGTATAAATCAAGAACCATGCATGAACACATGTATCACAACTAAAATCAGAAAACAATAAGTAAATTATACGGTTCAAGTTCAAGTTTCATTGAGTGCAAGAACTAAGTGGACGTTGGCTTAGAAGGAGTAGCAACCAAGCGTAGTTCGACCTCTTACCACCATCTTTCTTTCTCACCACCATTCGACAAACTTGGACCTTCGTAAGTCATTCTTGTAGCACCATATTTATCATATATATAACTTTCAGTGTGTAGTAACACATGACATGCATGATACGACCCATGAATGGTACTTGTGAGCATACACATATCAAACTTTTGTCATGCTACACACAAAACATGATACACAAACATTCGACCTACCATGAACTAGTATCAAGTATATCGAAATTTAAAAGCTATACATCAACTTGGACTAGCAAAACTCGACACTTATACTCGGTTTGAAACGTTGGCACTAGGGACGAGTAAGACTAAGGCATACGTGTTAAATGCTTGCATTGTGACCAAGACCAAGCCCTACTGTGACCACCAACGTAACGAGTGACGAGGGGCCACTACCTCAAAGTGCCTTATCATTAGCTGCACCATAGCGGGCAAGGTGGCTGCTCTACTGCTACCGTTGCAGCTGTGTGTACTACGAAGGGCGAGAAATCATCCTTATTTCTAGAAATGGAGTCTCCTCGTTGCTAACTAAAC
>BQNB010003650.1:0-10203 GCA_026074375.1 Tanacetum coccineum | reverse complement strand
AAGGTGCGATGGATACATTGGTGGTTTTGATATGGATGTCTTGCATTAAAGATTTTGTCGCATTTTATTTTGTTAACTGTTAACGGCGGAGAATCTTTGTATTTTGATTTAGTGAACAAGTTAAGCTACGGGCTTATGTAACAATGACTTTGTTAAATCCAATGTATCGTTTTCAAACGACTTTTTGGTCGTTCTATATATCTCTTGTGTTGTTGATCCATAAAGTAACACGCCCCGGACCCATATTCCGCTGCGACCCAATTTGGGGGTGTTACAGCAAATGTCACTGGTTTAGTATCAAATTCCTTGGTCCAGTCAATATCTTCATTGTTATCTGTTGCCACCAAGGATTTTGAGTTTGAATCTTCAATAGCCACAATCCTCTTTTCCTGACGACCATTTGCTTTGTTTTCTTAATATTTAGCAAATCTTCACTCCCTAGCAAAATGACCTAACTTTTGACAATTAAAACATTCAATCTTTGACTTGTCAAAAGTGATCCTATTCTTTGGCTTGAGGTCAATGGGTCTTCCTATTTTTCTCATAAACTTCCTTATCCCTGCAGTTATCATAGCCACCTGCCATCTAATGTCAATTTCTTCCATAACATCCTTATTAATTTGCAGCATGTCTTCATCATCATGAGTTGTAGGCATAGATGCTTGTTGAGAAAAGAAAGAACATATGATTTCATCTGAGTGGGAAGCATAGTTAGGAGCAGTGTGCACCTTGCTTGAGGCAGCTTGAGTATATCCTTTTGGGATATTTGCTGGGTCAGCAGTACTTTGTTTCAAAGTACTGCCTTTGACTTCAGTGGACAGAAAAGCAATATTTTGTGAGTTTGAGTTTGAAACACCCTTCAGTTCATGCTCATACACCTTCAAGTTGTTGTAGAGATCATCAAACTCCAATTCATCCAATCCAGGTTGTCCTCGAATCATTGTAGCAACTACATGCCACACAGATGGTAGGCTTCTTAGAAACTTCAAGTTAGCATCTTCTTGGGATACTTTAGCATCATATAATTCAAGCATGCTAAGGATATGCTGAAACCTTTCGTATGCTGAATCTAGCTCTTCCCTAGATCCGATAGTAAACGTCTCGAATTGTTGTTTCAAAAGATTCTTTTGCATCTTCTTTGATGCTTCATTTCCTCCAAATCTTGCTTTTATGGCTGACCATAAAGTTCTTGCATCTTCAGCATCATGAAAACTGAGAAGATGTCTATCAGGTATTGCAGAAAGCAATATATTAAGAGCTTTCTCATTGTTTCTTCTTGCATTAGCAGCAAGCGAAGTCTTTGGTGCAGATACTGATGAGGATGCAGGATCAGTTATGGCTTGGTTTCCATTGGTGATTATATCCCATAGTATATGATCAGTGATAGCAATATACTATCGCATCTTCATGGACCATAGGTCATATTCACCCTTCTTGATCATTAGGATTCTTAGTGCAGTGACTGACGAGGTGGGAGGGATTGGTTCAGCTTCAGACATCTTTTTGGAGTTTTGAAAGATTTTGAATGATTAAAAGTTCTTCTAGATCAGAGTCTCTACACAAGCTATGATACCACTTGAAGGATCGATATCCCTTAATGAAACACTGATATACTGTCAACTATGCGGAATCTAGTTGGCAGTACTAAGAAGAACACACAATGCTTAATCAAACGTTTTGTATTATAATCCTTTTGAATCTGCCTAAGTTGCAGATCCCTAATACAATACTAATCTCTAATATCACTAACTAATGCTTTTTGCTATTGTTGCTTTGTTGTTCGTGTTCATCTTTCTAATACCTTCCTAGAGATCCTTTTATAAACATAAGGATAACTCTAGTAGGTGTACAGTCCTTGTATGACATAAACACTAATCAATACTAATCATTAAAATAACTGTTACAAGATAATCACTAACATAACCGTTTAAATAATAATCCTTTAAGATTCCTTTATCCACGGCAGTACTTTGACTTTTCCATACTAAGCAGGCAGTACTTCGATCTTCAACTTAGCAGTACTTTGACCTTGTACTTAGCAGTACTTTGACCTTGTACTTAGCAGTACTTTGACCTTCTGTCTTGTATGTCCCAACAGGGGACTATACCGAATGAAGATGGTTAAAGGAAGAAGAGTTAGCGCAACCACAGTTGAGACATGGCATAAAAGACTTGGACATGCATCAAAAGAGAAACTTGGTAAATTTGATTTTATTAAAACATGCACTATTGATTTTAATAATTTCTGTCATTCTTGTGCTAAAGCAAAGCATATCAGAACGCCTTTTCCTTCTAGTTGTATTAAAACCAATGCTCCTTTTCAATTAATTCATTGTGACATATGGGGAGGTTATCGGGTACGTTCGTATACAGGAGCCAACTATTTTCCTACAATAGTTGATGATTTTAGTAGAGCGGTATGGGTATTCCTCATTAAACATAAAAGTGAGGCCAGCAAACGTCTCATAGATTTTCACAAAATGATTGAAGTTCAATTCGAAAAGCAAATTAAGAGGATAAGGTGTGATAATGGTGGGGAATTCACATCTAACAACATGCTAAATTTTTACAACGAAAAGGGGATCCTATTAGAAACCACTTGCCCACACGCTCCCCAACAAAATGGAGTTGTAGAGAGGAAGCACAGGCACCTGCTCAAAACTGCTCGAGCTTTAATGTTTGATGCAAATCTTCCTAAACAATTTTGGGGAGATGCATCTTAACCACGACATATGTAATTAACCGCCTCCCGTCTAAAGTTATTAAAAACAAAACGCCTTTTGAGTTGCTTATGAATCAAAAACCAGATTATGAGTTCCTAAGAGTCTTTGGGTGTCTTGCATATTTTACAAACACCAACACAAAGGGAGATAAGTTTAAAGAAAGGGGGAAACCAGGGGTCTTTCTTGGATACCTAACGGGAACTAAGGGTTACAAAATTCTCGATCTTGAGACTAGAAAAATAATAGTTAGTAGAAATGTAAATTTCTATGAACAAAAATTCACTTTCAAAAATATTGAAGAAATCAATAAAGATTGTGTTGAGGAACCGATAATATGTCATGATTGTGACTGTCATGATGAACCAATCTTGGCACAAAACAAAGAACAAAACCCAATGGAGCAAGATCAGCAAATAGACCATGACCAAACCAATGAGCCAAGCGGCCCACATAAAACTCACGATGGGGATGAAACAGGCCAAATAAATGATGAAGGGCAGCCCAATAATGATGAGATTGAAACAAATGAAGGAGGAGAAGCCCAAGCCGAGACAAGACCCACTCGACCAAAAACTCAGCCTTCAAGATTCAAAGATTTCGTTGTACAAGTTCATCCTTCGCTCAAACACCCGACATCAACATCCAATCAGGTTACCTCCATGGTACGCTACCCAATCTTGAATTTTGTTTCTTATGATAAGTTTTCCACTAATCACAATGCCTTCTTAGCGGCTATCACTAATAATAAAGAACCCAAGTGTTTCAAACAAGCTGCACAAGATGCTCGATGACGTGAAGCCATGAAAAAGGAGGTCGAGGCTTTAGAGAAAAATAGTACTTGGACTTTGGAATATTTACCAGAAGGAAAATGAGCTATAGATTCAAAATGGGTCTACAAGATCAAATTCAAGCCAAATGGAGAAGTTGAAAAGTACAAGGCTTGTCTAGTTGCAAAAGGATTCAATCAAATGGAAGGGGTGGATTATCATGATACTTTTGCACCGGTTGCTAAGCTGGTAACCGTTCGCACTTTATTAGCAATCGCAGTTAAAAGGGACTGGATTATTCATCAACTTGACGTGAACAACGCCTTCCTGCATGGAGACCTAGATGAGGAAGTTTACATGAAAATCCCTTAAGGTTTTTCTAATGATAATGAAACTTGTGTTTGTCGGCTGAGAAAGTCTTTGTACGGGTTGAAGCAAGCTTCACGCAATTGGTATCACAAATTCACTACTTTTCTCCAAAGTTTAAATTTTAGACAATCTAAGGCGGACCACTCACTATTCATTTATGAGGCAGGTAGCACAATGGTGGTCGTTCTAATTTACGTGGATGACGTCATCATTACCGGAAACAATCTCATCAAAATTCAAGAAACCAAGAAACAGCTTGACGATGAATTTAGCATTAAAGATCTCGGTCCATTAAAGTATTTCCTTAGAATAGAGGTAGCAAAAACAAGAGATGGTCTAGTTTTAAGCCAACGAAAATATACGTTGGACATTCTAGAAGATAGTGGGAAGTTGGGGTGTAAACCGAGTGCTTTTCCCATTGAAGAAGGCTTGAAATTAGACAAAGGAGAAAGTGAATCACGAGTGGATGCAAGTCAGTATCGCCGACTCATCGGTCGACTTCTTTACCTTCAAGCCACTCGGACAGATATTACATATACTGTCAATATTTTAAGTCAGTTTGTAGCCGACCCACGAAACAATCATTTAGAGGCAGCGAATCATGTTCTTGGGTACTTGAAGGCCACTCCAGGCCAAGGTATCCTCCTTTCTCGAGCAGGAGATCTCATCTTAACCGCTTATTGCGACTCTGACTGGTTAGTATGTCCCTACACGAGGCGGTCACGTACCGGTTATCTTCTCTTGCTAGGTGGGACTCCCATTTCTTGGAGAACCAAGAAATAATCTGTCATCTCACGTTCTTCAGCTGAAGCCGAGTACAAGGCAATGGCCTCCACCGTTAGTGAAATTATTTAGGTTCGATGGTTGCTCAGTGAGTTACATGTTCATAATCTATTGGCCACCTCCTTATTTTGTGATAACCAAGCAACTCGGCACATAGCTAACAATCCTATCTTCCATGAGAGAACAAAGCACGTCGAGATGGACTGTTACTTTGTACGTGGAAGAGTTGAATCAAAGGAAATCATACCGATGAAAATTAGCAGTAAAATGCAAATAGCAGACTTGCTAACAAAAGGACTTCCAGCACATCAGCATCAATTTCTTCTTGGCAAGATTGGCATTACAGATTTGCATGCTCCATCTTGAGGGGGAATAAAAGATTTCATATATATTCTTTCTTTATATTTGATTTCTTACCTTTAATAGTATCAATCAATTGTATCAATCATCTCTATATTTTAAGGAGTCATTTATTGGTGATTGTTCCTCATTTATGGGTGATTAAATAGTAATGCCATGACCTCTAAATATAGAGAGTATTAACTAGCCAAGCAGACAAATTACCCTGCATCTTTTTTAGACTAAAATCCTTACAACAAGTATTATAGGATTACTAAGTCAATAATGCATTATATGTTATGGTAACTAGCTTGTAGTTAAATGCAGTAGATATTGCATCTTGGTTGGGTTCATTTTAGGATGTTAAAAGGTTTGCATTGTGTTTTATGTTTCCTTTTTGGAATAAAATAGGGGCAAGAAATATGTGTTGTCGCACAAAGTTTTTACTTAAAAAGGGTCACATTTTCATTAGTTTTGCATATAAATATATATAGTGTTAATACACAAAAATGTTATTAAATTTTGCCCAAATGTTCACTTAAATTACTAACAATTTAGAAAAAACTTACATGTGTTGAGTGTTATCCTTGATTCTATAATCATGAAGTAGCAGGGACGGACCCACGTGGGACCTGGGTGTGGCACGAGCCACATCTAATTTTGGGCTACGAAGCGTAATTTTTAGTGTTACTTTCATAGTATGTGCAACATCCAAAAATATTTAATAGTAGTAAGCGTGCACTCTTAGGAACAAGTTTCTTTTGTTGCTATATTCATAAAATCTTAGAAAGCACTACAAAAATCTTAAGTTTGTATTTAGTTATACACAAAATACTATATTTAATTAACATGGAAACACTTAGCAAGTGTTTGTTAGTTTAGGAATGTGCCAGAATGTTGGTTGCTAAAGCCCATGAAAAAGGAGGAGAGAGTGCATGGAGGAAGTCTGCAATCGTTGAGACAGAACTAGGGAACACTTAAGAAGAACAGGGACTCATTAATGAAAAATTAAAATTGTTCCATTTGTTTTTTAAGTTATGCTTGATGCTTGGTCACCTTGAGGAAAGGTTGGGCTTTTACCGTAAGCAAAAGAGTTGTACGAGTTGGGTTTGAAATAGTGCCCAAATTCAACTCCGCTTTGGCTCTCATTTGCAAATCTTGTGGAGAGATTGAGCAGGCTGAGTAAGGTTCATGTTGTGCTTATAATGGCTAGGAAAAGGAACCCACAAGAACCTAAATTGTGGTTGGGTGCAGTTCGAACAGAGGCTAGACACGTATCCAAAAAAGAAACTGATATTTTAATGGTGAAACTCTTCTACAGAATAGTCAAAACCCTTAGCTGAAGATGTAAACTTCTGAATTCTTAAAATTCTGCTAAGAAAAAGTTCCGCTATTTTCCACACTTAAAGTGATCGTGTGAGATCTCATTGACATAAAACTAAACTGAAATATCCTTGTAATTGCAGATGGATGAATCGGTGGGAATTAAAGTAGAATACAATCATAGAAACAACCGGGTCAGTGTCTTTTACTTATAATATGAATTTTTGTTTAAGTTTATATTAAAAAGGGAACAATATTATTTGTTAGGCTGAGTATTATTAATGAAGATATGCATGCAAAGTCATCAATCTTTTTGAGTAATCAAACTGGCCAATCATTTATGCACGCTTAGTGGTAGTTTGATAATATGGTTATTTAGCTATTAGCAAAAATATTTAAAAAAGCATTAAGATTTTATAAGGTTGGATGTTATGGAGTTTCAGTAGGTTGTTTAGTAATGTGTGAGGATGGATCAAAACAAACTACATAGTAAACTCCCCTGTATTTGCAGGCTCCAGTCCAGTTATAGACCTTGAACTCCTAGCAGACTCTTATGTAGAGCTAACTTTAGTATAGTACAACTTTGTAAACTTTCTACTGTCCAACCTTAGACGTGCTCTTAGCCAACTGGGCCATTGATCGGGATGATCTTCCATAAAAAGTACTAAACCAGTTAAACTCGAGATGTATCTACTGATCGTCCACCATACCCATCCTAAGAGCTACTTTCTATTTAGAATTGACTTGTGACAAATTATTGCCAGCTCCACACTTTGAAAGTTATACGGTCAGTTTCAAGTTGTTAATGCGTGATATTCTTGATTATTTAAGGAATGACATGATCGGACCCAATGTGGAAATCTTTTTATGCTTTAATAGCGTTAAATAGAAAAACCTAGAAAAAAGGCAGATGCTTTTTATTTGTGGAGCAACTACGAGCCCAATAACTATGATTGTTTTTACTCCAAGCAACATAAATGAGTAATTTCTATCTTCGCGATTCAGCGGATCAAGTAAGACTAATCACCAGCACTTTGTTTACGCATGTTACTTGTGTGAGCATGAATGCCCTACGTAAGTCATGTATAAAAGACAACAAAACGTATAGAAATCTATTTTACCAAACACTTAATGCCTTATTGATGATTACCAAAACAATGATATTACAATACTAATCTAAATCTCAAACAAAATAAGAATACACTGAAGATAGACCTTGAAAATCAACATGCTACTTCTCAGATCTTTATGGTTTTCAAATATAATTCATCCTATACATACATATACCTATTGTGAACAACTTCACAAGAATATTCGTGTTATTTCATTTAGAGGTGGAGACCTGTAATATATATTAGACACTATAAACTGGAAACTTATTGATAATGGAAAGTTATCAAAATGCAACCTATAACAGCTTTATTCACACCCTACTTACAGTCGTGTAATCTTTATCTCTAACACCAATGAAACAGAACACAATGTCTCCTGAAACATAATAATGTAATGTAACCAAATGCTAAATTGAATGGCATAGGAATTACTATAACAATATCCGAGTAATGTGCCAGTGTAGCATTAATATTATTATGAGTGAGCTGTGTTATGACTTTAGTCGCCTTAGCTCCGTAAAATCTAATTTGGAATAATTATTTTATCTGAGTAAAATTAAGATGATAACCACACCCCAATAGCTATAAGATCTGTAATATAACTTTCATTAAATCCATATGAATCATTTTTATCGTCTTATTCAGGGTTGTGGTCTTCATTGGTCCACTAAATGCTACATATGCTTAGGGCCAAGATAATTAGCTTAAAATTAAACTTTGGTGTGCTGTTTTTGTAGATACTAAAGTTGTAGAAGTAGTCTGACCATTATATGTATTTATGCACGATTTGTTAGGATGAACGAGTCAAACCACCACCTAAGTGTATCCTCTAAGCATAAAGTGAGGCTCAAATATTTAATATTTCTTTTCTTCTTGGTGGTTTCATAGCCTGTAAAACATGACCAATATTCTTGATGGTTATTTATATCAGGGCATTAAAAAGTATTATTGCATATTTTTATGGAGCGTCTTTTATCAGCTTCTTATTCCAGTAGGACCACTAGATAAACCTAGTTCCTGCAACTGTTTTAATACTTTTACGAAGGGAAAAGCCCTTACGCGTGGTGTCGGTAATTGATTGAGAGACGAGTGAATTTCATTTTTTTATAAAAGGAAAAGACCACTGATTTTCTCTTCATGTGCATTGTTTGGTACAAAATTTTCATGTAAACTTCTTTTATTCCATCTATTTTCCCGCAATGTTGCTACTGACTTTCTTTTCATATTCACTCCACAATTCAAGAGGGAAAATTAAACTCTTTGCTATTAGACATTGCATCTGTGAGAGATCTTTTGTAGGTTTGGTCGCAGAACACGCTATTTACTTAATCCGTGTTTTTGTACCTGATGCATAAAGTATCCTTGGAGATGCAACAACTATAAGATCTCCAACTACTATCATTCAAGTTGGATATATTAAACAGAGAACAATGAGTCGAGTTGATGGTTCATTTGTATTTTTAACACTTGGTTTGAATGGTTCAGGGGGGATGGCGAGATGTTTGGGGTTGGACTTCAGGACTTTGACCAAATGATTGGTTTAGGAGGGATGGCAAGATGTTTGGGGCTGGACTTCTGGACTTCGACCAAATACTGGAGCATCTGGCTCAGGACCCTAACATGATGGTTGCTAATACTGGTGAAACAACTATAGACTCTCATGCGCCTAATACCAATCTGTTTCTTAGAACCTTGGGCGGCTGGTGGTGGTGGTAGTAAGCTTTTAAACGTTGATTTTCTTCTTTATTCACTATCTACTTTTTCTAGAGGTGAGAAAATGGGTCGTTCAGGTAACGGTTCAAGATAGGGTAGTTTTTGAATGGCCGGCATGGTTGAGCCGCCACAAGCACTTTGTTTTTTGAATAAACTGAAAAAATCCTGGTAAGCCAAGGGATATCTATTAAAGTAGTTATTATGCCCTCATTCCAATAAATTGTGGAGTTTTTTTTTGATAATTTCGTAAACAATTTTTACTAATGTGATAGTTCTTCATGCAGTAAATAATTGCCTCCAAAAAATTGACACTTACTAATCTAAAGGTTTGGGATTTATTAGGCAGAGTGAGGATCCTATTGTGAACAGTGCTGGGGACAAAGAACATGGCGAAGAGCATACTAATTATGTTGTAAACATATGGGTTGGATGTTGAGTTATGTTGTAAACATTTGGTTTGAAAAAATATACAACTAAAGTGAATGTTCTTATTGTGTACGGGTACCCTTAGACTTCAATTTATTGTTTACAATTCTTTTTTCTTTTTTTTCTTTCATACACAACCTATTTGACTCAACATATAGTTTGAGTGTTTTAGTATGTATATGTGCTCTTGAGCCATGTCTATAATGGTAAAACCTTTTTTTTAACTTTTTATCATAAGATATCATCTACTTTTCTTTTAGTATTATGTACTTTTATGAGCTTTTTTTAGCAATGTTAACATGTACAAATTCTTACTAAACGAAAGAATAATAATTGAGGAGTTTCTCAACCAACGAGCGATATCAAAACATAATTTCCAATCCAAGATCATTAAGGAAACATAATAATACATATACAAATTATATACAAATACATATTAAATCAAAATATTAGAAAAAATCTCGTGGGTGCACGGTTATTTTATTTTTTTTGGTAAAGGGTTTTACCCCGGTAAATTTGTATTAATCACCGAAAAATAAGTACAATGGAATGTGACTGAGTGCCACATTAACCTTAAGCATAAGCTTAAACTTCTAACCTAGGTAGATTTGTGACATGCCACAAAACACCAAAAGCTAAACTAAAAAT